>KN885863.1:1971-19986 GCA_000934455.1 Apostichopus parvimensis | reverse complement strand
CCAGTAGATTATTGGTATGAGTACAAGTAGAATTCCCTGTTATAGATATGAGTGCCAGTAGATTATGGGTATGAATCCCAGTAGAAATCATGACATTGTCAAATTATTTTTCTACCATTAAAATACAAAAGTAAATCCAAAGGGAAAGTAAATGGTATTTGAGATTCTATAGGCACTATGACATCACAGATTACAAAATGATAGTTCCTAGGCACTATATTCCTCAACTATGATATATCCCACATGGAGCAAGACTTTTCTTATCTCTTTGGGGGTCTGTCTAGAGTTTTTCTTCACATTTAAAGATCTCTGTTATATCAGCTAAAAGATGATGGTTATAAGGTTTTTGTGTCCTTTCGAAGGTGACTACAATTTAAAAACTTGAAGTAAAAACTTGAAGTACCCAATCAAAAGGTATACAGTCAAGTTTCATCTCGCTTCCAACTTTTATTTAAAATTTCCAACTCTGGCGTTAAGTTTTTGTCCTCGGTAGATAAGAGTGCACCCCATTTGATCAGCCGTTAATTTCATTTGTATAGATATCTTTGGGAATAAAAAAATATCTTACGTGGTCTTCAATATATTACTCATGAATACGTCCACGGCTGTTCGGTGCGTCATCACGATATTTCGAATATAAAACTGGCAAGCGAATGCCTTTTGCCCGTTTCAAAAATCCAGAGGAGACGAAGTTATTCTTGGCTTATTTTTTATCCTCAAGCAGGCCAGAAAAAAGTCTATCATTCCTGCGTCTCCTTGACGCACTCTTGATTCCACCCACTATGTTGCAGTGGTCATAAAATTTACTTATTAAGTGCAATTTGCAATTTTGATGAAGTCCGAGGCAGGCCGGTCGCTTCATCTCGAAAACCCCTCGCCAAACACTCTACGTCTTTTGAGATAAATTTCAATTTCAATTTTTCATTCAGCGGGGCATGCCCATGCATTCAATTTTGCCGGAATCACCTCTGGTGTGCGAAGCCCGCTTGCGTTTTTGCGGAGAGATCAGGTCGGGGGGAAGAGTCTCTAAGACTGCCGCGGTACGCTATAGCTGCGAACGCTCGCAATGACAAAACATGGGACAAGTGCGCAATCAAAAATCGTCTTCTGAAAAATCCTCAATTTGCTGTTCTCTGTAGGCAAATGGGGGCCCTGTCAAACCATCTTGACATTTTGGGGGGTTCAAACGATACACAAGGTATGAAGGTTAGCACAGGTTATTGACTTCATGACTTGCGAAAAATTTATTGAAGGTAAAAAAAAAACTGTTACAAAGAATAAGTTAATGAAAAAAAAGTAGTAATAAAACACAATAAAAAATGAGAAAGAGGGAAGCTTATAAATTTTGAAGCTTGTCTCTCAGAGCAAGAACTCAAAAAATCAGTAGAGTTGAGGGATTTTTTTTTTTGAAGCACTATTAAAAGCAGTAAGTACATCTAAAGTATTTGAGGGAACACAAATTTTGTGTTTCATTATTTTGAATATACAAATGTTTATGCGAAAATGAGCATATCCAAACACTCGCTGAGAAATAATCAGCGAATTTTATAAGAAGGAAGAAAATTGATTTGAATCCTGTTCTACTTGTCTTTGCTCAGACTTTTTCCAATTTGAAATTTACCTTAATATAAAATAGACACAATTATTAATGGTTCTGTTTACATAATTGCCATTTCAAATTTGTCGTAATTACAGTTATTTATAGTATAAAAAGTAATTATATCAAAAGTATCATTGTTGAAGCAATTATTTTGAAACCATTGCCAAATCAGTTAAGTGTCATCCAAAACCTCATTGAGTTGTCTTTTTAAGGAGCAGTAAAATATTTTCTGCAACTCAAAAAATAAATAAACAAAACGTGTAATTAATTATCTAGAATATAAATTAAAGAAACCATTTTAGTAGTCTGACTAAATTAAATTAATCACTGCGGCGGTTTAACTGAATTAAGTCAGTGCTGGTAAACATTGTCACTGCACCATATATCTTCTACAGTGAGTATGGTTCTATTTCGGATACATTTTAAAGAAATGTGGTAACATCAGTTTGTTCTGATAAATATGCTGCATACGTACAAAATCCATAAAACAAATAAAACATAGAAGGAATGTCATTTGTTAGTCGCTGATTATTTAATATATTACACAAAGATTTCCATAAACTCTGTTAATAAACCATATGTAAAAACGTTTGTGTCAACCACAATGAGCAGATTTATTGCACTAAATGCTTGTGTTGGTTTCGATTTTGCATTATAAATACGTTTGTTATCACTGCTCAGGGTCTATAAAGAGCCAGCCATTCCAAGTAAACAATCTTAAATTAGCATGTGGTAGTTTTTAATTCTTTTTCTTCCACTATCATCAGAGAATGCGATAGAGCTTATATTACAGATTGAATATAGTCACTGAATATTCACACCGTCAAGCATTGCAGGCAATCACACAGGAGAATATTTGAGAATTAGTCAGAGCCCCCCCAAAAAAACCTCTCTCGCAAACCAGACGTGTATCATGTAATATTTGAAGTTTTAAACGTGTCTGATTCGTTCACTCCGAGACCCTCTGAGGAAGTTGATAAGAGTTCACATATTTCCCCTAGCAGTTTGCTTCCATGTTGTATCTCCTCCTCTCTGTTTGGGTCTTGGACGGTGAACCTACAAAAGAAGATGGGAAAACAGGAGAGGGAGGGAGCGAGAGAAGCCCTAAGACCCTAAGTGTCTCCAGTTTATTTTGGCAAAATATTAATTAATTAATTTCTCATCTTCAGGGTGGATGTAAAACTGCTCTTTTTTCATTGCAAATATAAATGTTGTTGTTGTTGCTTTTGAGGGATGTAAATGTCAAATGATTTAATATCAGTGGGTTTTTATTTTACCACAGGTAGATGGTGGGTAATTCCCACATGAACCAGTCGCAGATGATAGGAATGTTTCGTTAGCCCTAAAGGCGTCCCACTTTTACATTTAGTTTATTCTGCAGTATGATGTCAGAGAGTGGCCTTGGCCGTTTCCATGTAAAAACCGTTGACATACGTCTGAGATTTGAACAGATTCATTAGGATAAAGATTGATGGCTCTTACATAAATTGTAAATTAATTGACGAATGTAAATATTTGATTAAACATGAACACTTTCATGTGAAACATCAAAATTCATAAAATCGGTATTGAAGAAAGTTATGACAAAAGTCACGGATGCGAAATGTAGTTCATATCCATTTATAGCTCGGTTCATCTTGGAAAATTCTTACAATTTGGGGACACTTAGGTTAAAATGATATGGATTAAATGAAAGATTTGGATCCCGCAGTTTAATCAACAAGTAATGAAGTACTCATAGCTTAAATAGTAGATTGTGTAGCATGAATAGCAGTGTTTGAAAGAAAAAAAGTTGCCACCAATATTATAATAGAGAAAACAAAGTGCCCAACTCAGTTTGTTAAAAAATTTGGGCAAACTTTTTACCCAACCAAGACTGCCCAACAGCTGGTTAAAAGTAGTCAGTATAGGCCCCAAATTATAGCATGCTATAATTGCTAGAAGTTTTTAAAAAGTACTTTCCTGGAGGTCTTTACTCTCCAAATTGTTCTCAGACATTTTTAAGGAACACACAAGATGACTGAATGTCCCAGTAGGGAAAATTTCCTTCAAGGTTGTTGTAAAAACAGTGTAAGAATTTTGACCAAAGGTGACCATATTTGAAAATCTAGCATATTTGGGGCCAATACAGCATACCTTTAAAAAACTGCCAGATAGTGGTCAAAAACCAGGATCAGCTTTTATCCAATAGTTGGTTTTTCTGTTTTACCCAAAGGTTGGTTTAAAGCTTCAAAACTTAACTTAACTTAACAAGCATTTCCACAAAATGTTAGGTGTGTAAAGGACACAAATGAAAACTTCTTCTTTTAAACTTTTCATGTGTAAATGCTGCTTTTTAAGCAAAGAAGGCTGAAAATTGGATTTCTTTTTTGTTTTCTAATTGAACATACGTTGGATAACATGGCCTATATAAAAAGCTAAAATTTTGTCAGAGACGTCTATTTAACTTATACTCTTACAGAATTAGTACTCAATCAACCCTGATTTGAAGGGAAAAAAGAAAAAAAGCATATTTGGATGTATGGAAAGTTGTTCCCCAAAACACTTTGTAATCTTTCAACTTATAACTCAATGTAAGCTATACTTATTTCAAAGTAATCAACTGATTAAATACTCCAGTCTTAGCTATTCACAACCAAAGAAATATGGCTTAAACTACCGTCCTTGCAAATAACTCAAAGACAATCTGAAAACCTTTGACAAAAGACACCAAGAAACCTGCAAAACATTTGCCCTTGTTTCTTAATTGGTGACACATCCAATATGACATGTTTTCAAAGTTTCTCTAATTTGCATAACTGAATTAAACATTTTCATCACTTGGATGATAATCATTTTAATGCCATAAATATTCCTATTACCAGATAATTTGAAAGAAACCAAGTGAAATACATCCAATCTATTGAGAGTGTCAGGCGTTTCTGTGGAAGCCAAGTCTAGTTTTAATCAATGTTAATATTTAACCATATTTAGAGATGCTTGTAGAGAACATAGGAGTATCTTTCTATAATAATGGTCAGTGAACTGTTAATAATACAGGCAAGCATACAATTTTTATAAAAAGTACTGTACACACTTTCATCTTCCTGTGCACAAGCAGGCATCTTCTACATGACGATGAAAGACTCCTTACTTACAGTAATTATACATAAAATCATGTTTGATTAACATATGAATTTACAAGCAATATTAACATCTTAAAACATGAATATAGCAACAGTAATGTCAAATCTTTGCTTCACATGTAAGCCGTGCACGTATGCATGGTGTTACGAACATAACAATTTTTAACGATTGGTTTTTTTCTGCATGAATAACATGAAGGTCAAGCCTGCCTATAGAAAACGGTCCTCCTCAAACTTCACTCGAGCATTAATAATTTGTTACTTGATAGCACAAACTACCCCAAGTACTGCCATGAGGATTCATCCTTAAGAGAACATAATTAATTGACCAGTCACCGTATGATTGTAAACACAAGTGCTCTAATGGCCAGCACTACTTTCCTGTGTGATGACAAATTTGACTTGACCACTGACATGGTACACTTTGTGTTTAAATCATGAATTTGTGCAGAGAAGCGTTCAGTATGGCTAGCATTACTGACTGGGGTAGATATTCAATCTCCCCTGTTTATGGCCAAAAACAGGGGACCCAGGTGGTATTTGCTATATGCGGGGGAAGATCGTAATGATTTCTTAGCATAAACAGACATGTACAGCTTGCCAGTTACCACCATTTATTTGGCTACTCTAAGTAGTATGGTTTCGTACGCAAGCCCTGAACATACTTATTGCTCTGATTCTAATGGCACCAATTTCCGATTTAATAAGAAAACTCCCAATCTCCTCTGCATTGGGACTTGTATGAGAGATCCAAGACATGGTGACTCTAGAAAGTCAACAGCTACTCAGGGTGATAGTTGTAATATGGGACATCCCTCTATGATCACCAATGACTGCTGTGATGACAGTCTGTTGCTTCCAAGGGAAAAGTAACAAATGGTTGAGGGCGGTCCGTCTTATCAATCTGTTTGCAGTTAAGTCCTTGACACACATTACACACTGGTAAATTGAAACTGATTAATATCAATATGCATTAAACTCAGTTTAAGAATATGAATATAATATACTCATTTTGTTTTTTGTATTTTTGGTGATGCTAGTATGTCCAAGTCATTCCATAGTATATTCAGACACAAATCAAAAACAGAAAACCTACAAAGAGTAGAATTCATTTGCTCTACCGGCACCTGAGTTACCCACAATGCACCTTTCAAAACCACAGATATTCCGAGAGGTGTCACTCAAATCCATTAATTACCTCTCACTTTCAGCATTGTACAATATGAACTGTTGGTGCAAATTTACACCATGCACGTGCAAAGTCTTGTGGCTTTATGGCTGTCACCCCAGTAAATTAATTGGTCAATTTCCATACATATCCAAACTGGTTCCACTAAACCAATAATCAATTGAAAGCCAGTAGGTTTGCTATACAAAGGCATTTTTTTTGGGCAGGTGGTTATAAATTTGTGAAATTTTAGGCCTGCATTTTGTCATGTTATCCTGTGTAAATTAAATATAAATCTAAGCAATAAAACTTAATGGTTTTACATCTATGAATGATTGCAAGGAGGTTACAATAGTGAATCATGCTCCCTTCTGTTTTTACCTTCCCCGAAACAACAGAGGGTCTAGAAATGAATGCCAACTTCTTCATTTCGTCTGCAAGAAAATATTTCTGAAATTGCTGTAAATCTTATTCAGTAAACTTAGACACACACTGAAAGTTTAGATCTTCTTTCCTGCCCCCCTCCCCCCCCCCCTTTGTGAGATAACCAAGGTATCTCACTGCTCTCGGACTGACACTTACTGAAGGTCACGGTCACACACTTTGTGTCTGACACAGTGGCGTAACCAGACTTTTTCCTTTGGGGAGGCTTGGAGGAGGGAGGCAAAGAGTTTGAGTTCCGTGCATGTCCAATTCTGTCATTTTAGGCAGTTTTGCAATATGCCCCATTCTTTAACACTAGAAACCATGGTAACGGTTCTGTTATGAATCTTTCCTTTACCGAAATTGAAGTTTTTAAATGTCTTTCTTAATTACCTTCAAGAAGATACTGCATCAGAGCATGGGCGGCGATCATGGGGGGGACGGGGGGACATGTCCCCCCAATTATTTTAGGTGGGGGATATAATATCTAATATCCCCCCCAATATTTGGTGGCATACTTCTTTTTTGTGGCTCTAATAGCATATTTTTTTATGATATCGCTAGTAATTTCAAAATAGAAAATGCTTAGATGCAACTTACAAGGCCTAGGAAGTGCCATTTCCAACGATCTGGGAGGCATTTTCGGCCAAAAGTTTCTTTTACGCTTCGCGCCAACTCATGGTGGCGCCACGCTTAGATAGTTTGCCTACAAGCTTCGTCCCTCCCTTGGCAAAGTCCTCGCTACGCGCCTGTCTAACCGAGTCACAATTTGTTACTAAATATCACCAAAAAACGACACAGACTTTCACCGAGAGTAGTTTTTATTTATTTTCCAAATTAATTAGCTAGACGGACCATGGGCGCAGATCCTGGTGGGGACAGCGGGACGCATCCCCACCAACTTTTTCAGTGGTGGGGACATGATATACCATGTCCCCACCAATTTGTCTTGACCAAATGCTGCATTGCACATTTCCCTGTATTGAACTTTGGCGCAGTTTGATCCAGCATAGTGCAAATGACATGCAGCAGTTCTCACTTAATTACATTTATCCACAGTTGTTAAATTTTGGAAGGAAATCGTATTTGCGTCAGTCTATAATAGTTTTCTGGGAGAGGACCCAGACCCATCGTATACAAAGTCTACTTGGATTATTTGTCCCCTGATTTTTTTTTCTGCAGACGCCCTATGTGTTTCCCCCAACTTAAATTTCTAAGCCATGAGATCTCAAATTTAAGGAGGTTTTGGACCATTATTGGGTCTGGGAAGTGTTATTTCTGGCGATCTGGGAGGTATATTTGCCAAAAAAATTCTTGTACGCTACGCATCAATGGCCGCGAACCAATGGCCGCGCTCCGCTTAGATTGTATCACAAAACCGATACGCGTCCCCACCATTATCCAAGACGGATCGGACAGCATCCGTAATGAAATTTGGTATATATACAAAATATCACGAAGCGTGCAAACAATTTTGGGGATGTAGTTGCTACACCCCTGCACCCAAGAAAATACCCCCCCCCCCAATATTTGAAACAAATCCCCGCCCCTGCATCAGAGAAAGGGTAAGGCCTTGGCACAAAGTAATGCCTAACGTTACATTAAATTTGTGACACTGATGATGTTTGTTACCTTAGATCTTTATTACAAGATAGTCCTTATCATTAAACATTTACTTCGCTTCTCGCTTACCTGTCTCCTCACAACCTTAACACTCTCATTCTACCGTGCCTAGAATGAGCTGGTAACCTTTTAACACTATGCACCACCCTCTGAAACCCAGAGCTTTCAGTATATTTGTCAAACCTTTCCATCAATTTTGCTCATACAGCTTTCTCATTTTCTATATATACTGTAATCAAGGAGATTATCAACCTGCTTGGAGACTCTGACTGTTATCATCAAAGACTTTTATTCAGCTTACAAAAATTCCATCTTGAAATAATTCTTCCTTCTTTCCCCATACATAATGTATACTCCTTTTTTAATAAAAATGACAATTAAAATTAATGATCTGGTATGAAGCTTGTGTTACATTAGTTTTATTATCAATCATATACTGTGAGACTTTTAAATATTACTGACTGAAAATATTGACACTTCATATAAGATGGTGCACCCATTCCCCCCCCCCCCCCCCCCACCTTTTGGGAATATATGTTTTTGGTCAGGTCTCATTTAAGATGTCTGCCACATTTGGAGAAGGAGCACATCAGCCTCATTTACATGTAATTAATTTCTGTCTCCTTGTTGATCTAACTTACATCTAGAATTCACTTCTCCTTTTCATCTCTCATTCTCTCTCTGTGTCTCGGTCTCTCTTTCTTCATTCTTTGTTTTATCGTTAAGTAGCTGCCTACAGGAGCACATCAGGCGCAATTTCCTGTCTTGTCCTAAGATCTTAAACAAATTTAACCTCTAAAGTCTAATTTCCTCTCTGATTGATTAGATGGAATAAAAGTCTTCTAAAGTTAGTATAACAGTTTTTGGTATTTTGGTCCTATCTGAGGGTTGTTTGAAGCCAATAGGTTTATTTACTTGTTACTTCTGTGCTCCAGTTTCATTAGTTATTTATGGTTAGGATGCAGGTGTCGATGATAGCAGATGGGAGGGGGGTGGCTTGTGCCGGGTGGGGAATGTAAATACTGGAACATAATTAAGCAACTGATCCCTCTTTTGCTATTTTCAGAGCTCCCTTTCGGTCAAATGTGGACCGCTAACCACCTCGTACGGCCCACTGTGCCATTACCTATGTGGCTCAATATGACATTAATTGACATTTAGACTATAAAGACTAGAGAAATAAAACTGAGTCAAGGAGATGACGATGAAAGTGTAGGTTGATGTTGCTGTGCAAGTGCATCATTATTTGTGATGCAGGTAGAACGGGTGAAGGTGATGTTGGTGAGAGTGAAGTAATGACAATGGTTTCAGCCGTGCCATGTGTGGTGTCAGCACCTTGATGCAGATAGTGGTGAGAGTGTAGTGATAACAATGGTGTCAGCGGTGCCATTTGTGGTGTCAGCACCTTGATGTAGCTAGTGGTGAGAGTGTAGTTATGACAATGGTGTTAGCAGTGCCATATGTGGTGTCAGCACCTTGATGTAGCTAGAGATGGCAATTGTGGTGTTAATAGTGTGGTGCAGGTGAAAACATTTGAAAATCCGCCCTTTAGTAAGACTGCCGTTCATTTTTTCGCCACTAGCCACTTCTGCACCTTTCAAGGTTATTAGTCTGGAACGTTAGCCTGTGTGTTATGTAATCAATTCGCCAAGCCTAGCAAAGAAAACGAGCGTGGAAAAGTCACTTCCTCAGCCTAAATTTCCCCCGATCTACTGCAAGAGCCTATCGAAATGCCCGAGGCAGGTAAACTGTTATTGCAGTGGTATTAAAGGGCGCATTTTCAAATGATTGATTTAAGAGATTGTGGTGAGGATGGCATCAGTATCTTGGAAGAAGATGGTAATGATGGTAACTATAATCTATGATGATCAGGGTGGCAGTGTAATCGGTACCTATGGTGATATGCAGGTGTAAGTGGTCATGTTGAGTGGTGGTGGTGATATTGATGCATGGTGGTAAGGATGGTGAAGCAGCACAAATTCCATCAGTATCTTAGTATTACAGATACTATGGCAGTCATTACCATAGTGAAGTAGGGGTGGTGGTGGTCAGGTGGTCACTGATGATGGGGACGATGGTGGTGGTGGTGAGTATGCAGCACCAGTGGCATCAGTATCTTGTCAGTGATGTAGGGTGGTGATAGTGAAAATGGTTAATTGTTAAATGTGTCATCATGCATTCATATATTAGACAATACATGAAATGCTCAGCTAATTTCAAGAGTGTGACATTCCTTTTTTCAAAGTATGACAACATTTAAAATCTTGCCTTCCATGCTGTTATTGACACATATAATATCATAAATGCAATGGATTTTTTAATTTGGAACCAGGAAAGATCAAATAAAAATTTCATGATCTTACAATTACTTGGTATATTTCCAAAAAAAATTAAATTCAAACTTTCTCAGAGTTTTATACTTGGCAATCATTTGAAAATTTCATGATCGTACACTTGCTTGGTATATTTCCCAAACAATGTTCAAACTTTCTCAGATTTTTATGCTTTTTGGCTATCATTTTCACAATTATGCACAAAATATTCAACTAATCACATTCAGTTACAAATAGCATAGTGTTATCCTAAACCATGAAATAAATTTAAAAATAAAAAATGCCCAAAAAATTAAAATAGAAATGCTAGGTAACATGAGTATGAGAATCATGGAAATGATGATAAAAAAAAATGCCATTCAAGTAGTGGATAGATGTAAAGGCCTGTTCGCTTGAGTAGCCATTAGAGTATTAGCTTTCGAACTTTATTCTTCAAGAATGGCTCGGAGACGTGTGCATTAATTTCTATGAGATGTTGTGGTGCCGAGAGTTACGGTTATATTTTCATCCTGGGACTCGCCGTAAAATGTTCATAGTCTGATGAAAATTTTTAAACTGACTTTCCTCAAGGTCTTATCCCAGGGTTTGAATTTTCTTCTTCTGCTTTAAAGGATCATGTTTAACTTGTATGAAATAGAATTTTTTTTTTACTCTCCACTCGGTTTTTCTGTCGATAGTTTTAAGGTAGAAGTTAGCAGTGTTGACACTGTAGCTTAAGTGCCATCAAACCTCAATGATCCTGTTTAGCTTGTATAAAACAGATCTGTGTGAAGAATAATTCCTCCCCCCCCCATCCCCACTCCCATCGCACAAATAAGGAAAATCTTGCTCTGTTTGGGACTTCGTAGTTTGAAAGTCATGTCGGGAATCAGAGTGTCACTTTATAAATCTGTGATGTCATAAAGTACCAGTGTGATCTGAAACTTATTCACTTTCTACTTGGTTTCTTCTTTGATAGTTTCAAGGTACAATGTTAACCGTGTTGACACTGTAGCTTAAGTGCCATCAAAATGACTTATAAAAGAAATTCAGATATGTTAGATTCAGCATTTGCAAAAACCCTGGATTGACATAAATACAGAAAATTGAACATTTTAATGATTAAAGAAAACCCTTGCAAACATTGAAACACATGTGGACTCTATGATGACATTTTAAGACTTGGTCAAGTCTGACAGCCTTGTTTGTGGAGGACCAATTTTAAACCTGTGATATCTTCCAAAATGAAATAAGATTGCTTCTCAGCTTCTCAGTTTGGAGCAGTGGCTTCACCAAGGGGTGGCCTGGGGGGGTGGGGGGCACTTGCCCTCCCAACAAAAAATCCTGCCCCTCCACATGCAATTTGAAAAAATATTCAAACAAAAACTTTTTTTTCAAAGGACGAAACTATTATGTTCATCAGTAAAACTTCTTTCCAGTGACCACTACAATAACCAGTTGTTTTCTCACTAACAAGGTCACAGAGGCCCGGCGTGAACCGCTAGTGCTTAAACTTCACTACTACCCTGCATGAATTTAAATTTAAATTTCAACACACTTATATAAAAACATTATCAAAGCAAAAGGGTTAATTTCTATTTTTTGTATAACTTTTTCATCCGCCTCAATTAAAAGAAAAAAATATCGGTCAGAATAAGCCTGAAAATTCTTGAACATAAAGTTACTTCAAGTTGCAAAATATAGCACCAGATTACATCTAAGGACCCTTAATTAATGACAAATTTCTCAAAGGGGGACAACATCCCTTCCCCTTAGACCCCTCCCCCAGTACGGCATTCACAAATAAACATTGCACCCCCTAATTAAGTGCTGTGCCCTCCCTGTGCCCCCCAAGATTGAAATGTCTGGCGATGCCACTGGTTTGGTGAAGTAAAATATTCATCATAGTTGTCGCAATCACATAAGATCATTGATGATAGGTTGGGTTTGTGATGCCATTTACTCATTGGACGATGGAGCTGATTAGCGATTGGTCCAAACAGCAGCTCCCTGGTTGAGTTTAATGAATATCTTTAGATGTATGTATTTTAGATCCTCCTGCAAGCAGGAACTCGCGAACTAGATGTAGACATAAATATGTGTGCAAGAACTTCTTACAAAATTGTCAATAGATCCTTGCACATATTTTGTTTAATTGCAATGTATTATCACATCTTGCAGCTCAATTAATAGTATACAGGTTATGAATTAGATGTGTGGCCCCTCCATGACATCGCAGATATCAAATATGAAAACTGGGGTTTTTGAGTCTACCGTTTTTATATTTTTAAAACTTAGGTTCTCTTAAACACAGGTTAATACAATAGGCAGCCATATCTCAGTCCAAATTCTGCAGACCGGTTTTTTTTTTGGTCAACATTGGGCAGTATTAACATGATTCAGGTCTCCACCGGATATGTCATGAATAAATTTCATTTTTTTAGGAAATAACAACAAAATATGTTAACAAAGTTTCCGTAAAACTTTTGCGACTGTGCTGAGATCAGAATCAGCTAATGATAGCCCTATGTCTTTTATAAATAAAGATAAAAAGATTGGAGTTTTGTCGGGACGTTTCTTGTACTTGAAATCTGGTCAGATCATTCTGTCATCCTCTTGTCAGTCAATTGATCGTTCTCCATGCTTTCCAATATTCTGCATGATAACGAGACGAACAGGTACACGTTCATTTGATTACGAACAGGAACATTTTTCTTTAAACAAACTGGATTTCGTTTGGTTTGTGTTTGCATTTTTTTTCTAGAGATTTTCCCTGACATGACCAAGCTGCTGAGCGCTTCTAGGCAAACATGAATATTTATACAGTAAAGTGTTATTTGGGGCAATTAAATGGACCTCTCGCTTGTTCATAATTGAAATTTGTCTTTCGAGTTAGCTCAGAACAAACAATACTCTATGCTAACTTGATGGAGGAGATATAAAACTATGTTGTCGAAAGGGGGACAAAATATCATTAAATTTTTTTTTTCGGTAGATAAGATGTTTCAAGAATATGGAAGGCAATTTTCCTTTTTAATTATAGTTACAAAATACAGTTTTTGTCATGCCCCCTATTAAATCTTTTCTCCCTAGTTTTAGCTTCTAGTGTCTTAATGCCATATCATAAAGAGAATTGTCATTCTTTATGTTCATACTTATCAGTTAAACTGAAGCACCGCAATATGGACTGGACAGGTATGAACAACGAATAAGAGTGAAGACAATTTTGGCTAGAACTGGACTCGAACCAGTGACTTTCAGTTTTTGGCGATATTTCATAACATTTGTATCGAACATCTATATAGCTACAGAAAACCTGACTGAATCTGCTGTTGCGAAATGGAAAACCATGATGCAGTGACAGGATAACAGGGGGCAAGAGGGTTGGACACTTACCCACCTTCCCTCCTCTTTTTCCCAGACCTTGAGTTGGCTTTTTTATCCGATTCGGTCGGTAGTTTGGTTGGTCATGCCACAGCAATACTGACAACCGTACGATACTTTTATACTTATTCATAAAGTCATTACACAGGCTATAATAAGATCGACCCATTATGACGATTCTTATTTTAATCCGTAACGCACTAGTACTAGCATAGTGCTACTAGTACCAATGTGACTGTGACATACAGGCCTATGCCCTTTAGGTTATCCAGCTTGGCTGAACATTGAGAGAAACACTGATATAAACATGGAGAAAGTTGTTAGCCGGTTTGCCACCTATGAGAGAGTCAACGGGCGCCATCCTGCCCTTCATTCAAGATAAAATTAACCATTTGTTACTTTTGATGTCGCCTCATATATCTGCCACCACTTTTATGCAGATAGCATAATCACATTTTCAAAGACACAACTAGTCCTGGGATAATAACCCATAAATATTGCAGCAAATTACATCTAGGCGCTTTGTAAAAAGCCCACTCCCTTAGACCCCTCTCCCAAGTCCCCCCCCCCTCCACTTTCAGACATAAAATCCCGCCCCTACCATGATGTAACTTCAGTCTGGAAACACAGCCAGCTGCTTTAAAAATGATTATAACTTAGGTAAACTTTACCCTTAACGTGCTCCCCTAAATAGAAAATGTAACGCTGTCTGAGGAATAAGAACGTGTATGACCAAAGTAGTCTGCGTTTAATGGGGGATGAAATAGAGTTATTGAACTGACGGAATCTAAGGATTCCACTCTTAAATCTCAGCCAAAAAGGTTTCACCGATATGCTTTCAAAGAAATTTATTTGGAAATCCAGTCAATGCAGCATTTTTAGTTTTCCTTGATGTTTTTAAATGTCTATGATTAATTTTTTTCTTTGTGTCTTTTTTCTCGTTTAATTATTTGGTGTCTGTGGGATTCAGCCAAAGAAAACCTTTTGAGGTCCAGTTGACATATTTCAAGTATACCTTTTGGAATTTGGTCACCCAATTTACCAAAGTTAACGATTATTATTTAAAGTAAAATGGCGTTAAACGATCAAACTTAGACATGCTCTCTCGATTGTTTTATAAAATGAATAATACATGTTAAGTAATTAATGTCTCTAATTACCTCTATTGTAATGATCAAATGGAAAAATTAGATAAAAAGTGAACCATTATGAGACTCAAAACAAAACAAAAATTTGTATGAAAGGCCTTTTATTTTGTAAATTGTTTAACCATATTGTATTGGCCAGTAAATTGGTGCAACTATTAGGTGAGAAATAAAGAGTCCCCAGTCATTCCGTCCTTCAGAATTGAAGAGTCCCCAGTCAAACTACCAGTCACATCTCCCCTCCCTCCCTCAACCCCACCCATCCCTTTCTTTTTCCTTGGTGAAAGAAAAGGTTATCAGATTTAAACAATTGCTATTGTTTCCAACCAACAAATATCACACTGCAAATGAGTTATTAGTGATTGGATTTTACTCTGAATTATGTTGTCAATCAACGTTGTTAAATATATTTACTAATTAAAGACTTGAAATTAGTTACTTATTTCAAACTTTTAATGTCTTCACAACACTTTTTTTTCCTCCCAAATACTGTTTTATTGAGTAGATGATAATTCATCTTCGAAGAGAGATATTTTATATTCATTAAGTGAAATGAAACATTGCTTGTGAATTTCATTGATATAATTTCGATAAATTATTTCAATTCAATAAATTAATTTAATTAACAAAAATCACCTCACAAAGCTGCTAAACTGCACTCTGCCCAAAGATGACAATTAATGCCATTTGTCCTTGAGAACTGTGTTTGTGTTCTGCAAACAAGTTATTTTGGGCCATAAAAGTCTTAAGTTCTTGAATTGATTTCTTTGTATTGCTTCTATAAGGAGCGGTAGAATCTGTCTGTTTTTACGATAGGTCGGATATAGTCCTAGGTGTCACTTCTATTGATCGACCTTTAGTGTTTGAAAGGCAAAAGATTGTAAAAACTAAACAATTTCATAAAAACTACATGTAATTCTTTTAATTTTTTAAGTTGGTTTTCATGGTAGTACATATGAAAATTTAATTTTGTACCTGAAAGTCATCCATAAAGAGAATCTTGATTTGATTTATTTCACACCGAACTACCATAACAAATATTTTTCTTTAATTTTTTTGGCTGTTTTCAGTTTAAATGTGTCCTTAATCTGCTTCCGTTTCAGTTTTTGCCTTTGAAGAAAATCTTGCTAAAGTTTCAAAAACGTCAGGGTTTTTGGGAGTTGATTAGAAGTTTGTTTAATAATTGTTTGAAAAATATATTTTTCTCTCTGTTTTCGTCTCTTTTATTGTCCCTTTTGTTTCTCTCTTTGAAATCAAGAAAATCAATCTGATATTTCTGAAATATTGATTTCCATCTGATATCTACTGCTCAGTTGCATGCTGCTTCACCGATCAACTACAATTTCTTAACTGCATGCCGGACAGCTGTGAGATCTCTGTGATATATCTCTCAATTATATTTTGGTTCCTTTCCTGTTTATCCTCCATGCCTCTTCGATATAATCAATGACCTTTGACCTTTGACTTCTAAGGCTCGTCTCCACCATTATTGGCGATTCAGGAATGACGAGATAGCTACTTTAAATGCCCCAAAGTCAAGTTGACCAATCAAGACAGGCGTCTGTTATTAACGCTGTTACCCTCCTACCTTCATCCTTCTTTCTAGTCCGGTATAACAAACTGGCAATCACTATTTCTACCTTCTTTACTTTATACGCTTGTCAAAGGTACTTCAATTTCTCATGTTTTTTCCAGGATTTGTTTTGCCTTCTCTAAAGCTACTAAAATTGGCAGGGATTTCTTACAAATTTCAGAATCAAATCTCCTTGATTTAGTGAGTCACATAAACTGACCAGTGGTTGATATATCATCTTCTTTTTCCATTTTTTAACCCCCCTATTATTCTTTATCTCTTATTAATATTGTATTTCTCTCTGCAATGTTCTCCTGAATTTGTAACTTTCATAACCTTCCTCGACACCAGAGGCCATTCCATTTTCTGTTTTCCACGCTCATTACGGCGAATCTCTACGATCCTCGACATCGTAGAGATTAAACGCTCCGTTCCTGGCAAGAATATATCTCTCTCTCTCTCTCTGCCAGGCCTGTGGGGCACGTAGCACTACGTAGCACAGTAGTACTGCCTATAACCTACAACACTCCAGATCACTTGAGCTAACGGCCCCAGCTCTGCAAACGAATAGATAAGAGCTGTTGAACGTGACGAGTGTCGTAGTGTATTCCAGGCAGGCTTCGCCTCTCGGCAGATAACCGGTGTTGAATTACTGTTGCTAACAGGTCAAGAACCGTAGGGACAAGCTGCTCTGCTCGCGACCAATTGCGGCATCGATCACTGGAGGGGGGAAACAAGACAGAAAAAAAACGAGTTTTTGCCGGACACAACTGGCACAGTTTTTCGGCTCTATACGCATGGGCCCATTTCTGTGGGAAGCCGATCAAATTGTTGTGTCTGGGAGAAAGAGAGATCCGAGACTGGGGAGATGTGGAAGTGGCTTAAGTAGTATTGAGTATTCTGTCAGGGAGGTTATTCAACTTGGGCTGACATTCATTAAGGGAACTTGCCTAGTGTGTTTGCATGAAATTCACGGAGAGGCCGAGTAAAGGGGGAACGCGTGCGGGAATAAATTGTTCGAAGGGATGTGACCTAGACCAGACAGGCAAATATTGCCGCTGAAAAGTATTTAAGGATGGGTTTTTCCTTCCCAATTCTGCTTGCTGACCTAAATTTACATTTTACCCACAAGCATTTAGTTACATAGGTTGGGATTATAGATTTTTTTTTTTTTAAATAGGAAGAGTGCCATCTATTTAGATGTAGCCTTTCTCTCTCTCACACACACACACACTCATGTAAACAAACATGGAGTCCTTATAATTATGTTTTCCATTCCATATGATTTGTATATAATTGTTTGTTTCATTTCCTCTATTATTTATTTTATTTATTTTGTTGTCGTTGATAAATAAGGCTCTCTTATTAAAATTTACAATTTAATCCTTATTGGAATTTTCGAGTGTTTAAATTAACGACGATATAATGGAAATAACAATGGAAACAGGTTGTTGAGTATGATAGTATATTATCACGAAACAAAAAATATATCATAAATCTTGTCAGTAAGTGGTTTGTTGATGTATCTTATTTGTTGGTAAAATGGAGAGAAATATTGTGTGTAGCTACATATGAAACATATCTTGGAAAACTCAGTCGGTTAAATATGGGAAAAAAGGGAGAGGAGGGTATCAGCCATTCCAGCCTTGCTTTGACTTAAAA
>KN885862.1:69699-86579 GCA_000934455.1 Apostichopus parvimensis | reverse complement strand
TATTAATACATATCTATATATATATGTATATTTCAGTGGATAACGCAGAAGGCTTTGGTAATCATTGTACCATGGGATTTGTCACAACAAATTGGAGCCGGTACCTTCATCCTAGCTTGAAAAGCACAGCGACGAGTCTATACAAATTTGGGTTTATTCTGTTACTTTCTTTCAGTTGTTTGGCACAGACAGATTCCACAATGTGTAACCCGGATTCAGCATTACAAATTCGCGATAAATTTCAAAATTCTGAGTTGGTCGTCCGAGGTAAAATAATGGAGATAGGTAATTCAGAGAACACATTCATCGTGAAAGTAATCAACGTTTATAAAGGAGACAATTCAAACGAGGGTGAAAATGTTAACATTTTAAATATTCCTTCATCGGGGCCCGATGGCTTATTATATCCATCAGCTGAATCCCCAGTGTGTATGTCGTCTGCTACACTCCGACAAAAATACATTCTTTATCTGGAAAGACAAAGTCCAAATGCAGATAGTGGTTATTATTTAATCTATCAAGGAGATTTAGCTACCAAGAGTGCATCGAGGACAATGAGACAACTCGAAGAGGAGTTAGTTACAGAAAATAACGATTACTGTAAGTATATATATTGATCACACTTCAAAAGTTCTTCTTTTTTTTTCTTTTTCTTTATTACAATCAAGAACGTTATGATGACTTTAGTCAATAAAGGGTGATGAATGGTGGTAAATTGGTAATCATTTCAACAAAAGGTGTAAATAACATATCGTCAAAGGATAATATGACGTCGAAATCAAAATCACCATATATGCGTGGCGTGTTCATAAAGAGCACACGTATATATGTAAATTAGAGTTATATACTGTATATGTTATTCCTAACCTATACATAGGGGCTATAGGCTGCATACCGATGTTTGTGTGTGTATGCGTGTTACATTGATGGTGATAAGGTAAGTGTAGGCCTTGCATTGTGTTGTGTAATGTGTTTTTTTTTTTTCTTTGTATATATTATTAAGGAAGTAATACTTCACAGATCGCAAGTATGTCAGCTTTTGCTCTCGACAATATGTCCAATCCTACTGGACTGAAAGAGACGTTTCTCTTTGCCCGGCCCATCTGTTCTATGATTGGTGAAATGAACAAATGCTTAATGCACGATTACCGTATTATGCACACTCTGTCAAGATAGTAACGATGATCGGGCAAACAGTTTATCTATACGGTACTGACCAATAGGCTCCCTGGCATTTCGTTATGTAAATCTAACAACACCATTTAAGAAAAACAAAACTTATGCCAACTATAACCCACGGTACGGATTATCAATAGGCGGTCCGGCGAGCCAAATTCGGTCCTTAAATGATTCATTCCGGCCCGCTATTGAAAAAACAAATGTATCCATAATATTGTACCTAAACGGGTCTGATGTGGGCCTGAAGGCAATAGAATGCAAGGCAGTAGACGGAGTAAAATACGGCACATTGCCCAATCAGGGTATGGTGAGATATTGATTCTGCCTGGCCCCTTTCTGCTGACGACTGTTTGTTTTAATGGACCTCGTAGAAAATTAACCGAGCGGTCCAGGCCCACCGTGGGCTTAAAGTTAGACCCCCCCCCTCGCCCCCACTTTAACTGATTATCGTATTGGGGTGATGTTGGTAATCATCAGGTATAACACAAAGGGGTGTTGTAAATTCGTGGGGATACATTAATAGGGCATAAATATTTCAAAATGCAAAGTGGATATCTTTGAGTAATTTGGTGCACACTTTGTTTGTGTGTGAATATATAAGCACACGTAAGTAGTACAAAATGAAAAGATGGGACCAAATGAGGAGTGGAGAACGGGGGGTGGGGGGTGGTGGAGGGATAGACGGTAGATGGTTGCAAGGGGGGTGGAGGTTTAGGGGGACGTAAAACCCTTCCCATAGCTATGGCTTATTTGATGTTTTCCTCCTTTCGGTTAACGGGGACTGATAAATGGTTGTAAACCTATACGTATCGTTTATACTGCGGTGACTCCGCGGGGATATTTATTTCATTCTTGGAGTTAACTTAACATTGGAGTTAACATACATTCCCTCCTTGGGACAACGATTAGAATAGATCTCTCGGTGATTTCTTACTCTATAAAAAATCATTTTTTTCCATCAAAAGTCCATAGACTGCGGAAAATATTGACTTTTATTTTAATCCAAGGTCGCTGCTTATTAGATCTGTTATCATCCGTATTACAATCTTTTGTCAAGGTCACGTGACGTCGTAACTAAATCTTTCGAAACCGCGTTATTCTTTACAAAGTTTAACAATAAAGTTAGGGAAATTTTGTAAATTATAGTCACGGACCTGGATTAACTTTGGACAAAGGGCGAAAAAACTTGATATAAGAAATATATATATATTTACCCCGAAGGAGTTTAATGTGAGGTTGATATTAGCAACTAGAACGCATGCGCAGACGTTTTCCGTCTCTTATGAGTTCTGTATTTATAAGCACCATCAAAAACGTGTCAAATGGAAATAATTACTGATAACAAAAAGTATAATCACAGACTGCCCCACCGATTCCCAGGGTATAGGGGTGGCATTGTTACACAAGCAGTTACTATATACAATGGATCAGAAGGTTGCGTGCCAGCCAACAAGGGATGTTAATTAACCTATGAGAACTTTAATTTTTAACAAGAGACGAGTATGTGTGTGCGTCTGTGTCTTCGTGTATATGTCTGTATGTATGTGTGCGATTGTTGATCCTGGGTGCTCCGTGGGGTCCCGAAGTTAGTTCATATCGGCTGATGATACAAACTTGGTCTCCCGCTTGAAATTCCCAATGGACCCCAGCCCTTCCCACGTTAGTTCCAACTAAACACATGCCTCTCCCTGCCACTGCCCTCTGCCCATTCGAATGCAAACTATGATGTGTACCACATATAACAGCCTTCGGGTGTTATCGAATCACGATTGCTCTGTCGTTTTGTAACACGTGACTCTATATATTCAAGCCCATTGGACGGTACACTCATTGGCCCATAAAGCAAAACAATTTCCCATGCATCTACAAGGAAAACGGGGGAGAGAGAGACATAGGGTGGAGGTGGGGGGGGGGGGGGGTTAGGGAGGGTGGGAGGCGACACAAGGTTCTCAAATGATTTTTATTTTATTTATTTTCCCGTGTAGTTGCAAAGTTTCATGAAGCTTTCAGCATAACCTTTTAATGGAAACAAAAATCTTAAAGCAAACCGCTGAAAGATTCCAAAAAAATTCTAAAGAAAATAAAATGAAAATTCCTGGAACAAAATCACGACGGACATTAATTAGGTCAAGAGCGAAAACCACGGATAAATATAAAAGTTTACAGATCTTTGACTTTACAAGGGAGACACATCCATCATCTAGGCTTTATCACGTCTTCAAATAGCGTTAGATTTCATCGTTATATTCTATGAACAAGTTCAGTTGAATGCCCTGGGGAAGTATTTTGTGGTAACGGGAATCTGAATTCCGAAACCCTGGAAAAAGTGTTAAAATAATCTATTCAATTCGGAACAGTCTTTGATGGGAAAATATGTTATTTCAAGTACAATTTTTATCTTCGACACTCTCAACTTCTTTTTCTGCAAAGCATATAAGTGATTTTTCATTGTTTTGATTTTTTGTATAGTTCCCAAATAGACCACTTTGTCTAAATATTTTGGTTACAAAGAGCGTATATTAATGGAGCGTGAATTCCTCCGTACAAAGGTGACGCGCGTCTTTGCTAATAAAAGTCCCAGTTTTCTGGTTAGTTCATGTCGTCAGTTCAACTTGTTTAAAGTCGTTGAAATATTGTTGACGATAGTCATACATATTCATATAGACTTAGCATGGGTCATCGCTCGCTTCTAAATGTAAGCAACTTCACCGCATGTTTTTATTCCCGTTATCCTAAACTATTTTATCCCGTAAGTTTAAAATAATGAAACCCATTTAATTGCTGTTGTTTACATTTATTATCTCTATTTTGACACAAGGTTTATTATCTCTGTGACCTTCTGGACTTTTGAGGTACCCCACTTTTTAGTCAGACGATTTGAATTTCTTTGTTCTCGAGGGAAATATGAATATATATATATATATATATATAACAAGAAAATATTTAAAATATTGAAATAACGTTACCATATATATGTGATTGGCATATCGTTGTATATAGACGAACGTATATTGTCAGAGTTTGAGCTTGCGTTGTAGTGTACCTTTAACTACACCTCCCGTACCTCTTTCCCACTTCCCTTTTTCCTTCTCTCGTCCCCTCACCCTGCCCACTCATGGTAGAACCGACTAGACACCAGGTATATTCGAAGAGTACTCCCCCCTTACACCCGCTCTGAATGTAATTACGTTTGTGGATATGCGTGTGGCGGAGGGGTAAGGGTTAAGGCACGGGATTAAATTTCCTGGGTCTTATGAATGTTTCTGAGATTCTTCTTTTCTAAGGCTCAACATATTGTAACTTTTCAACATCAGGAGTAAGTCAAATGAAATATTTTTCCAGCTAACCAACGATCCAGTTTCCTTTGTTTGCTGAAGCATCCCCACCCCTCCCAGCCTCCTTACTTTGGTGGATTTCACAACTCCAATCTTCGCACTACGATTGAACTTATAATGATGCGCGAGAACTGGGCCGGCCTATCTTTGTGATTTATATTGTGATGATAACCCTAACACCCCTGTAACATCCCAAATAAAAATATATCTATGAAAGGGTCGGGGGTTTCTTCTTGGTCTTTCTTTTACGTGGAAAATAGTCAAGTTTTGTCCATGAAATTGAGATGTGAAAGAAATACAAAGATTTACCAAGCAACGTATCAAAAACTGACAGGCAAACACGTGTTTCGATGATTGTCATTTGGCTATGAACCTTCAGATAAATATTTAATCGAGACATTTTCAAAACTACCCGATGTCACAGTCAATCCGAAATTTATATGACGCGTGTATACTGTATGTGCGTCCTCGCTCTTTAAAGCAGTCTTTCTTTACCTGCTCCTTCAGCAAGTTTAGTAATCCTACCGAGGTTTATTCAAACTAAATTTGCGATTGATCAAGCTAAGACACCCCTTCAGGCTAGATATTTTATGCTTTACTGAAGGCAATAGTGAGCGAATGTTTTTTTTAACCGTTAAGTTTGATCCAATTATTAACATATTGTCGCCCAGACAGTTTTTCTTCTACAATTAATAGTAGTACCCATGTCAATATATCAAACTATGAAATTTATAAGCTCGAAAAAAAAGTTTTACTTCATTATAGTTGAAATGTAATTTGACTAGTCGATCTATAATGAACTACGTCGTTATGGCCGTTTTACTGTCAGGCATCGAAAAATATATTGACATGAACCCCCAAAAAAGCTGCTGTGTGGAACGCGAAAAAGGACATCTATTTGTTGTTGTTGTTGTTCTCCTATAATTAAAAAGAGCTATTCTCTATTAAGGCCCGTAAAAGTCTACATGTAGCAAGCTTGATTGCTGCAATTACGTAAGTGTTACAGCCTACGTGGCAAATGCTACTTCCCCCTGTACATATACTAAGCAGTAAATAAGATATTTGAATGTAGTTTACCACGTGACCCTTTACTCGGGGGATATCTCCATTCAATTCTTCTATTTTCCACCGTTAACTCACCTGACAGCCTTACATTTTTACAACTACACAATCCTTCCTATCAACCAGGAAAATGGACAGGAAGGGGTGGGGCGGGTGGGATGGAGGGGGGCTGGTGTGGTGCATGCAGAACAGGCTTTATTCGTATCCGTGGTTAGGGGCGTTACCAATATTACAGATTTAATTGAGTCACATGTTACCTCATTCAATCACCCTCTTTCTAAATATAAATGACAATAACCCGGACATGTTAAAAGTTCATTGTCATCAGTTTACGAGGAACCACTGGTTTTAATAGAACCTAGTAGGAAGACACGACGACTGGCAGTATACGAATCTGTGTATTATTAAACAGCTATTATATAATGCCCGGCATAGCTTCATATGCAACGATTTGCAATTAGAAGGTACATCACTTATATGAATACTGGTGTTGTCTTTTGACAAAAAAATATGTATATATTTCTTCAGTCAGTTTATATCGTATGATAGTATACGAACAATTTAATCAGTAATAACAGATTAATCAGACGAGGATAAATACGGGAAATACCAGTCGATTTCCACTAACGCCCTACCCCCCCCCCCACCTCCCATCTTCACCCCTATCATTTGAAGTGAAAGATTCATTACTGATATACACAGTGTACAGTTCGTTAAGACGTATAAATAGAAAAACATTTCCTCTTGTATGGTGGTGGAAACAAATGACTCGGAGGGAGGGAAGGGGTGGGAAGGGATGGGGGAGAAGGGAATGGAAGAGAGAGGAAGGGTGGGTGGGTGTGATTTATTGTGTATTTTAAGTTGTCGATTGTAGTTTGAGGTATCATAGTCGACGACACATATCACTCAAGGACAGTCACATCTTCATAAACCCCACCAACAGCACGTATGGCGATATCAAATTCTGTCCGCCACACACATACCACCCCACCCCAACCCTACCCTACCCTACCCAATCCCCACCCTCCCCACCAAGAATTCCCAATATGATATCATCTTGCCAACACCTCATTGCATACTGCTTTGAGAAGAAGTTCACCTGAAAGCTAAGACTACACATTTATGAGGTTAAAAAGTTTAAAACTATTTCGAGCTTTATAACTGACAGTATATAAACTTTCATATTTTCGCGGATCTTTTGCCCGTTGGGGAGGAATATTCTTTAGTGTTTCCGATAAGATGTTTGAGACGTTTTATCAGCATTCCGTGTATCAAATGCTGCATGCTGGAATATCAATATAAATTTAATAGGTTAGGTACAAATCAAACGAAATTTACAGCCTGTCTGGATCTTCCTTGATAGAAGCGACATTAATGTCAAATACGACAGGCGCAGGAGACGGCGGCGCCGGGGAGGGAGGGGACGGGGGTTGGGGCAGGGGAGATAGGGGAAGAGGCGGCACGTTCAGCCTATTATGTGAAAAAAAATCGTTACACACATTATAAATGCCCCTTTTCATCAATGAAATTTATTATATTCCCATTTTTGTCATGAAAAAGTGTCTTTTCGTTATTTGAAGATTTTTGTTGAAAAACTGGAGAATATCCAAATACTGGAATTTTTGGTATACGTACAAAGGGGTCATTTTGTCGGGACTATTTAATTGATAATTGGCAATTAACAATTGTGGAAATTTGCCCTCCTCAAATCACATACCCCACTTCCCCCCTCCCTACGTACCCCTGTAGATTGAACCAATCTTCCGCTGCGTCTAAGCCAGAAGATTGCTAGAATGATCATACAAGTCTTACCAGTCCATAATTTCTATTCCGTAAAAATTATTTATGCCTTTCCACAAACGCCCCGTTTTCCCGTATCCCTTCAGCATGGCTTCGTGGACTTGGACAAAAAGTAATACGAAATTTTGACCCCCCCCCCCCCGCAAAAAAAAGGTTTCTAATTCAAGATGTCTCTGTGTCTTAAAATAGTCTATTGTTTCAAAAATGAGTAATTATGTGCAAACAGCCTTCTGTTTCCATTCATGTTGTATATATGGTTATATGGCAGATTTGTCAGAGCGAGTCACAGCAAAACATGAAAGAAAGTTTGTCCCCCCAAAACCTGTTTTTAATTTGACTTCCAGACGTTTAAATGGATGTAGAATGTGTCTGACATATATATTAAACTATATATTAATCATATCAATTTGTTATATTATTTAAAGCTTTTTCTTCTTTTTTTTTTGGTATAATGATTTGCACAGCAGTGCTATTTTATTCCAACCCCCATCAGCTACCTCAGTATGAGGTCAATTTGTCAGAAAGGGAACCCAAAGAAAAGCCGGCTTTGAGCAACAATATTTTAATTGTGATAATAATGGTGGTTGAAAGTCAAACAGGTCGGCATTAACCACTAAAAATCCTATTTTGGTAGAAAAATTGGTTGGAAACCCATCAGCGTGGGGTTTATTCATAAATAGCCTGTGGTATAAATATTACTTGACCCCACGGTGACTAGCCATCTAAGTGTGATCAAATAAAAATAAAAAAGACCTTTCAAAAATCATACTTCCCAGAGAGAAGTTTGGACGAGATAATCTTGATTTGAATGGACTCCTTATTAGTATTCAGGACGTTCGTGTCAAGTTCATATGACATATGATTCGGTAGACGATAAAAAGTAGGTTATGAGCTAAAAAGAGATGAGGGGGGAGGGCAGGTTGGGTACAGTGTTACTGGAAGGTGTTGACATATTTCGAGGGGCTGTACATCCCCCCCCCCGCCCCCTCCAAAGTAAAATCATAAAAGTAGCTATAATCACAACCTTGCCTGTGTACCTACAGTTTGTAGCAAAACATGTCTCAGGATGAACTATTTCATGTCTAAATTTCACATTTTTATAGTGGAGGGTAGGGCTGGGGGCTGAGGAGGGGGCGTGGAGGAGGCCACGGAACCCCTGCATAAGAGCCAGCTTCAACGGCCTCGGGGTCTCACGTTTTTTTTAACATCTTGGATCCGCTCCTGGACGCTATGCCAAATTTGGGCTTCAAGCAAAAGAAGGGACAAAAACAAATTTTACCAAGGAGAAATTTCTTTGGACATTTTGGCGTTCGTGTTTTTTTCAAGGAAAACCGTTCGACATTGAGCTTCTATATCAAAAATATTATCTACTTTGTGTCTTAATCTTTAGATTCAAAGTTAAAAACAAAATCTTTACAGTTTTTCTCTTTTTCCTATTACAATCTCTGTTGACTGAAATAACTTTTATTGTGACGAGGAATGTAGCGGTATTTATAACGTTTAAGTGATCGATGTACCACAATTTCGCTACAATCAAACAGAGACCTGGCTTGTTTGACTTTCCTTATTGGAAACAAGTTTCTTTGTCATCTTTAAAGCTAAGATGATATAACCTATATTTGTATATTTGAAACTACTACTACTACGTTAACCTTGCAGGGGGTGCAAGACGCCTTTTTCTTTCTATGTGAATTTAAATTTCTTTGAGCTCCCGTCCTTGACAAACTTATGACCGTCTTAGTTAAACTTGAACTCAGCTTTACCCCTCTCTTACCCAAACAAAATCGACCTCCAAAAAAAAAACAAAAAAAACAAAAAGAAAAACCTGGAAAAAGAACGGAGTTGTATAAGTGCCATTTTCTATAGAAACAGAAGAACGATGGGAGCATTCTTTGACCTAACGGTAACATAACTTATTGTTTCAAAGACGAAAAAGAACAAATAGTCATACTTCAAAGCGACCCAGTTGAGAAGTAATGAAAATAACTAAGAAGTAAAAGTTATGAATACATCACGGTTTTACTTTATAAAGGATGATATTAATATCGATGAAAAATCTGAATTTAAACTAAAAGGATGAATTTATGCACATGTTAGTCTAGACACGTTAATATCTACATCAGTTTGTGGTGATGCTTCAACCGCGATAACCGGATAAGATACCGTGTGAGACCGATTATTGGCCAACCATCCGTCAGATCGGTTAAATGAATATCACGATTATTCTATTCAACAATCTTAATATCGATTTCAAGTAATCTTCTACACAATTACCACGTCGGCTTAGCCTCAATTCTCCTGCAAAATATTCTTCATCGGTCGTAAAATTAAAAGGAATATTTGAACCCGAAATTAATGCTTTATTTAGAGTCACCTACTCACGCTGGTGATAAATGAGAAAGTTAATTAACACAGAAAGTTTCCAAAAAATAGATCAGCAAACTATAAGCAAAGTGAAAGAAGATTTGGAATGACAAACAGGTCTAAGAGAAAAGGGAGGGGGGGGGGGGGGGGGTACTAACGGTGTTAAAATATCATTGTTTCCCACGCCAACGCAGATAACTATGGATCCAAATATTTCTTTTTGTAAATATGTTGCGCGTAATCAAAATGCAGGTTTACCGCTATTTTGTTTCATTTTGTCCACTTTCTGTTTTTGAAAAAATAAAATTATAGAACTAAAATACGGGGGAGGAATCTTTACCAGTTGTGGCAGACGGATGAAAACAAATTAATCACGCATTTTTTATTTTTAATAATTGTTTATAGTTTATTTGATAATGGGGGTTCCCCAATTTATTTATTTCATCAGAGTTGCGCTATCGTGGAAATGTTTTTTTTTTCCTTTGAGGTGAAAACAATAATATTATTTCCCCTTTCTTGAGTCATTCAGTGAATAACTAAACATACGTCATTATGAACCTACGTAAATTTACAAGTTAAAATATGTTGTTCCATTGACCTTATAAGACGTTAAATTCGTCCGCTTATAATGTGACGCCTATAGAAATAATTCAATAGGCATCACACCCACATTATGATAGCTAATGGTGTGGTTAATCATGGTACTTGTAAATTTCCGTACTATGACCGATTTAAATTTTGAGCTACATGTGAATTCAAGCACTTCCGACTCCTCTCTCGGAGAGAGTTTCATATTTTGCCAACAATTTTTTTAGGAAAATGTTTTAACATTACCCCAAAATATGATTTAATGTTTCTGAAATTGATGTACTCGCTAAGGTTATAACTAAACTGTGGTATTGGTGTGGGTAGAGGATGAGGTGGGGGGGGGGAGGGGGTAAAAATTGGATCCGGTAAATGTCAAAAATGAGTTAACGAATGAGGGTTGTAAGCTACGGTAAGAGAAGTCTTAAAGCAAAGCTTGCTTATGATCTCAAAGCTAAAACGGTTGTCCCTCTAACTGATTGCTATAGTGGAATATTGGTTACCAGGAAGAGGCTCTTGGTAGTGTTCTCATAAACCAAAAGAATGCTGATCCGACCGTTCTACGGAAACCGATTGTTAAAGGAGAGGCAGTTCACAAATAGTGCAAACATTATCTGATAGTTCCATGTATAGAACCGTCAAAGTATGACGTAATATCAATATTATCATATCTGGTTATACCAGTGTTATTGACCAGAATTATTCAGGCAAGCTTACTCTCCTTCCCTCTAAAACAAAGGAAAGTTAATGAATAAAATGAGAAAAGAAAAAGATAAAGCCCTGAAATAGTTGGTCATGTTTGGCAAAACGATTCTTAATTTATATTTCTGATGAACTTTGACTATTTACGATTTCTAAGCAACATGATAGAAATTGAAAACTGTAAGATGTGATGAGAGGAACGAGTGGTGCTTTACATTACGTAATTATTACTAATTTGCATATTTTAAATTAAGTTACAGAAATAAAAAAAACATCCTCGCCGTATCCTAATATGTGTTTAGAGATAAGACGATTGCAGAATTTTTCATTAAAAATGATTTTCTGGTAGGTAAGTTACAAAAAAAAAAAAAAAAATCTGCGTCGCGTTTGCTTTAAATTTGATTCATTACTAAGACACAAATTTTGATATTTTTCGGTAAAGTTTTATTCTACCTGGCAACACAAGAGTGAGCGGCTTCATCATGTGCTATTCAGCTGAAACGAGCTGAAACTTGCTTTTCCTTTTCTTTATTAAATATACACCAAATGAAAAGTACTCTAAACCCAACCATTCCCTCAGACATTGTCCAGCTCCCTCCCCTACCCCTTCCTTTTCCCCTCCCCGTATCCTCATCGTCAAGTCTTAACTAGTTAAACCATTAAACGTACAGCTGTTTCTGAACTATTTGGAACAGCCTATATTAGCACTATATAATAGTCGAACTGAACTACTGAATCCAACCGGAAGTTTACCAGTCATTCTCATCTGCGCTTTACAATAGATAAGGTATTTGAATGGGCTATCCTGTACAAACTTGCAGTCCACGCGGATGTGACGTCACACCCCATTCAGCTCTATTTGGATTTCCCTTGTAAAATATACAATAATTTTGTTTACCCTGTGTGACGTTTCCACCCGCCACGCGATTGCGCGCCATAAATTCCTACCTGCAGCATGGTAACGGGGCTCATTGTGTCAAGTACCAAAGACACTGTGTATGGCAGTTCTTGACAAAATGTTTGACCCCATCCGCACCGCTCCAGTTCACCCTGATGGGAAAAGGACAAGAGCAGATTGAAATCGTCCATGCTCCCTGCAAAGGAAACCTATATCAAAATGGTAATTTAGTGAGGCGAGGAGGGGGGCGGTGAAACAAGTGAAGGGGTGGGAGGGGAAAACGTATGTGACATTTCTTTTTTACAAAAACCTTAACAAAAATGTCATATTTCTCTTCTAAAGCTTTCATATATTGTGGTTTTAATGAAATTCTTTTTTTTCTTTTTTACTTTATAACATTTAGAGCAACTTTATTTAGCAGCTGTTTAAAAACAACTTTTTCTTCTACTCTCTCCAAGTATTGTTCAATTTATTTTCCTCATTATGACTATTTAATTATTTTTCATTTCATAGTAAATTCTTATATTTAAGAGTTTTATCTTCCATTGTGGCCTATATTGTCCGCACGTTACATTACATTACATTATATTGTACACATTAAAAAAAAAAAACGTGCGCGCATTTATTAGCGAAGTATGGAGCGCATCATCCTTGCCATCCCGTGTACCCTCTGTTAGATGACAAAAACAAAGAAGCACCCTATTACATTGGATGAACGAGGGAGTACCGCGCGTAACAACAGGAAAACCTTTTCAAAACATCAGTCCTTGGTTATTGACCTTTCACACTTATACAGTGGATCGTCAACATTCATGTTCTTTCGGATAATGACCCATAAACAGCGTGAAACCTGTTTGAAGACTCCACGTCAACAATACAGGAAGTCGTATAGGATAAGAACTTGTAAACAACAACAATAGTCATTAGCTATCCGCAATGTGTAGGAGGGTCAATATTATTATGTTAGCCTAGAAACTACTATTAACCAATATACACTGATTGAATATTATTGGTAACCCCCTCGTAAAGTTTATATGTTATCATATTTTTCTTTGATTTACGTAAAAATATTGTTTACAGTTTAAGGGTGATATTTGGTGGTAAACCAAAATAGCGGAACTTCACATTCGTGAGCCAGCCGTCTGCAAGTCATGTAATCCACACACACACACAAACAATGAGAGAAAGACACACAGACTGCACACACAGGAATGTTAATGAGTTAACACAGTTTTACAGTAACCTTTAAGAGTTCATGGGAAAAGAGGTATGTTTTGGTATGTTTTCGGTTTGGCCCAGACAAATATTTTTCACGGATTTATCCAACGAATGACAAAAAGGCGCTCTGATGACGAGCGTCAGTAGTAGATTAATTGCTCCAAATTTGGTCACCACTGTTACATGACCTTTCGTTTGAGAGACTTTTCATAAGTCAAAGAGTGATTTGGCGCCGGTATCGGTAGAGGGTGCCGCATCGGTGTTAGTATTAATATATATAACTGAAGGTATCAAATCACTCTTTCCAGTGGTGTGCGTACAAGGCACGGAGGGGAGGGTGGGTGTGGGGGGGAGAGGGTGGGGTCAAGAGCTTAAAGTAAGCAGGGTTCCCTCAAGTGGGGCATAGCAATACCTCTCAAATTCAATCAATTCCTTTCAACTGGGAATCATTACCCCAAGGGAGGGCAGGGGAGAGGCTTCATTCTTCTGGGGAATGAGAAGATGGTGCTAGAGGTCAATAATATATAGACCTTGTATATCCATTTAATAAGGTTGGAAGGTCAGCAGGCCAGTGTCTGCCCCCCCCCTCCCTCACCCCGTACCCCGAAGAAATTAAGGAGTGCACATCCTCGCACGATCCTGCATGCTGTTCCCGTGGTTATACATACGCCTTCCAATACCCAGCACGCACAACTCTCGAAAAAACCAAGGTACATTAAAACCATTCGCGGAACTACATCCGTTAAGTCGCGCAAAGCATAGATAGATAGTGCGCCGCAAAAGTAGATATGAACATTCTCGTTTCCTTTTGAATCTGTATGACGTCAAGGTTTTTTGAGTGTAATAAACTTTTCCACAGAAAGTCATAGGAAAAGGATGGAAAATTAAAGTACATAACCGTTTGCTAATGCTGTGGGTGTATTGTTTCCTGGATATGATGATCATTGTGTTAGTCTGTAATAACCTCTGAAATATAATGAAATGCACTCGTCCGGATAACAAATACTTCCGTTTAATCACGGAAGTCCTCACTGACCTGTTCGGGGGTTTCAAAGAAAAAAAATTGTACTTGCCCAGCGGGCTTCTCGTTTTGAATATTGTAATATACCGTTAACTTTAAACGATCGCAAAGTGCACCTTTATCGGTTTTAAATAGTTTATTCCTTATTACTGCAGTAGATGCATCATATTAAATAGGCTACACAAGCACTGAACGAGAATTCTGCCTATTCATATTGGTATTGGAAATTCGATTCCCCTTTACCCTTATATCTATTTTTTATTTATTTTTGCCTGTTTTCTGTCTTTTTTCATTACACGACATTGCAATCCTAACCGTCTGGACACTAGGCATAGTTTGAAGCTTTCTCTGCCTCGACTATCTTCAAAATGAAGACCCCCTCCCCTATTTTTTAATCCTAAATTTCGTTGCAATATCGTAACGGTGAATAACCCTACGTTTAGTCAGGCGTTTTAACAACTCTGAAGTTGTAATTGTTATTACGTATCGCTATACCACTGTGTACCAGCGTGCACTCACCACTACGCACCCCACGACAATAGATTTACCTAAGACTAAAATGTAGCAACCACCGTAAGGCACACAATTCAAGCCGGTTTAGCAGGTGTTTACAAATCCCACCCAGGTTATACAATCTGTTCAGGGAACCTAGTGTCAAAACACCGCTAAGCTGCTGCACGACAATTTTTTTTCGACGTCTTTAAGGAGAGATAAACAGACTGAAACGCGACGAGAATTGTTCTTCGCTGTACATCATTCAGTCGAAATTTGTTTAGAACAATAGTTTCAAGAAATATGTTTTGGTTTTCTCCAAACCTAATACGATCCAACAACTGCTTCATCTATAGTTCTATTTAGGGTTATGTAAAGCTATATTGAAACATCGAAGAAAATAGGAAAAGTATCTTTCAGTTGTCCCCCCCCCCCCACTGCACCTCTGTGCCCTTTCCCCTAATACTGAAGGGTCTTAGGAGATGTATATTAATAAATTGTACACCAATGTGGCTTGTACCGGGTCCATTCAGAATTGAATTTCGTAAAATATTCAAGAAGAGTATACATTCCTCACTTCATCGCGATTTTCTTATCGTAAATACATTAAGTTTGGTACTACAATTTTGTTGTAATAGAAAGATTTATAAGTTATAGAAATGACGTCATACTTATTATCAACACACTTACAGCTGGTTGCTTAGAAAGTGCTGAGTCATTATAAAGTATGAGGTAATAGAGTGCACTATAGCGCAATGAAAGATGATGAAATAACTATAGAATATATATAGAGAAAGTGCATGTAAACAAATGCCAGAACACCACTATAGTAAGCAAGAAGAAGAAGGTGAAAATACCAGCTGTAAGTAAATCGAATTTCTAAGGATGAGTTGGCATTACTTAAATCGTCTTATCAGTAATGTTGTCATCTCCTACACATGTTGTAAACATATATACCTATTTATAGGCGCACTGATCATGCGTTCAGAACAAGTAGTTGATCATGACTACAACATTTCATGTGTTCGCTGTTACCAAATATGTCAGTCATATGTAAGTAATATTTCACAATATTTACGGATTATCCCGTGCACGGGATGTGAATAAGGAACAGTCACCTGACGTATATGCCGAAAGATGGCGGGGGGGGGTGGGGGTAAGGGAGAGGACGAAAAGGGGAGGAAGAGAAAAAGAAAGGGAGTGGATGTTATGATTTTTTTTTAAATATTAAAAACCATTATTTGTCATCATGCTGTACGTTCGTTAAATAATTAATCATACCCCCCCCCCCCGCCCCCGCAATTCTCTTTGGAGGTTAGGGTCTGTAGGGTTGAAGATGGGGTGGAACTATGTTGCTAATACTAGTTTCATCAATCTAAAAGGACAAGCATAAACCCATTGCTTTCCAGTATGACGTCATTCAGACTAGTAAACGTAAAGTATCTAAAATGGACATTTACTTCTCGGCAATTCAACAGTCTCCTTTATTACATTCTGTTAAAATTTGGATAGCTTGGCATTGACTTGTGTCAAAGAGTTCAGAATTTCTAATATCCCATGATGATGTCACTTGCTGAATTGACACATAACAGGACTATCTTGAAAGTTAACAAATTAATTTTACCTCTTTTATTAAATATTTTTTGTACCCATTTTTTAGCCTCTGATGCAGATCCTGCTGATCGAAACGTCAGGCCAACTTTTACTTTTACACATTCTTTTACACAGGCTCTTTAGTGGATGAACAGTTTGCTAACAGTTTTATTTTATTTTTTATTTTACCTCGGTAAAGGTATCTGCATGATATGCTAGCAACTGATGCTGCTTTCTTCTTATTGTTATCAATCGCTTCAAGTATTCGAACTATGTTATACTATACATTCCAAAAAATGGCTTCAATTGATGGCAATCGAAATTACTCTAAGCACGGCCTAAAATCTGGAGTATGCGTATACTATACCCCCCCCCCCCCAAGTAAAGTATAGTTAATTATCTTCGCCCCATCACCTATTAAAATTACTGACAATCGAAATGTGTGAAATTCCATTCAATTGTTCTTTTTATAGGACGGTTGTGTATGCCGAATATGAAAGAGGGTTTTTTTCTTTTCTTAGGGTCAAAATAGTTTGAACAATAGAAGTAACCTTATGAGTCAGCTGGGGAATATTCCGTGGGAAATTAATAGCGTAATTTCGAGGTTTCCTAAGACAGTTTAGTTTAGTTT
>KN885862.1:44745-58697 GCA_000934455.1 Apostichopus parvimensis | reverse complement strand
ATTAGTTCAAGTTTGTAGGAAATTAGAGACAGTGTTATAAGTTATGTTGAAATTTCCTTTAAAAAAATGTCACTGGTAAATAAAGAGAAATAAGACTCGTAATTGTATCAATAATCGTCGTTGTGTGCAAATAACGGTTATTATGGAAAAGAGAAACAAAAAATGATTTTATTTTTTAAAACAATTTAATCAAAATGTTTAACACAATGCCAAGGTTGGGAGTCTTGACATTACCACGAGCCTCTCCTGTGCAGTTTGGGCATTTAGCATTTATTTTTTTTAATTTTTGATGTTAAGTAACCACTATCCGCTTGCAGTTGCATAAAACAATACATGCACTTGATGTCATCGCATTAACTCTGGGTCGTTAATCAACCACGGGAGAGCAATATTAACAATGCAAATTAATTCAATATTATTCCCACTTTAAACTTTGATAAGAAGCACTTAGTGACGTCACTTAAAATTTTACGACTGTAACTTATCTCCTGGTGGGTAGAAATGATGTCATATACATCCTTCATTTCGGAAGAAATCAATCATAAATCTTAAAAAAATTATATTTAAAAAAAAAACACGAAAAATAAAACGGGGGATATATGGGTTTGAACAGATTCTCATATTTAAACTTTATAGACTGCTAGCAAAACTATTGTTTTCCAATGGAAACTAAATGTATGCCTAATAGAATGTTCGGTTCTCTCTCAAAGAGGCAATTTTTAATTTAATATATATTTTTTTGAGTATTAAAGTTATTGTTATTATGTTTATTCATCTTACGTAAGGAACATTTCCGTTTCTGATATATCGAAATATATTACTTATTTCATCTTCTTCGTCTTTTATTGTTTAATAATAAGCCGAATGAACGAGATTAATCTTCTTTTGTAGCAAGATGCAATATTAAATAAAGCCATCTGAAATATATACTTAATCACAAAATGTATTTATAATTACCTAATTGTCTCTTTTGTGTTCAACGTACATTTTCAAACAATTCAACCAAAAATATATGTTTCATCCCTAAACACAACTCTAAACAGTAACACCCTTCACCCCTCCCCTCCCCCCCAACCGGGTCCAACCCCAACGGGAAAGGAAAAAACAAGCAACCAAAAAAATTTTCATTAGTGAAATGAGGGCAGAGAGGATAATGGATATGTATTTATTTCCAAAGTAACATCTGCCCCAACCACTCAAAAGACATAATCAAAACAAAAAAGTTTTACAATAGTATTTTACAAAAGTATTATACAATAGTATGTTACAACAGTATTTTACAATAGTATTTTACAATAGTATTTGACAAAAGTATTTTACGTGTAAAAGGAAGTTGGCCTGACGTTTCGATCCTAGCAGGATCTTCTTCAAAGGCTAAATGACAAGTGACACTTCTTCAAAGGCTAAATGACAAATGACACTTGTCATTTAGCATTTGAAGAAGATCCTGCTAGGATGGAAACGTCAGGCCAACTTACTTTTACACGTTCTCTTAAATTTTATTTTAATAGTATTTTACAATAGTGTTTTACAATGTCAACATGAAGACAGGGTACATATCCCTTGCATACAGTAGAAGATACCATAATTCTAATCATATTTGCATACAAATTGGGGGCCTAAAGCTGATATTGTTATTTTCTAATTAGAATACTTACGTTTAGAAAAAAATTAATCGAATTGGTTAATAAAGAAGAATATTTCTGGATATCAGTCGTTAATATCAATCACTTAAGGAGGGGGTGGGGGTGGAATGTAATTATATATGTACACTCCTAATGCCTCATAACACATTCCATCATCAATACAATCTAACCGACCCCCTTTCCTTACAATCCTGTTCGTAACTTTAATAACCAGGCAGTCATTTTTACGACGCTTTAGTGACCGCAAATGTGGGGAAACTCGCAAGGGCTTATGGATTACAACTTACACGTCGAGTGGCTTCCAATTCAACATTTTAACTCAAACTTGGAATCTTTTCAATGTAGAATGTCATTTCAGATGGAAAAAGCCTTTTAGAAAAAACATGGGCTATAGACGGATCCAAAAATTTGCGTGGGTGAATGTAGAAGGGGGAAGGGCGTGGGGATGTCTGAAGGTGTCAAAAGTTCAAAAGCTCTTGGATGAATGAAAAAAAGTCACCTTACTATGACCCGGCCGGGAATCGAACCCGGAACCTCCCGATTGCTAAGCCTCATTGCTTCAAATACCACCGCCTCAGTTATCCACTCAGCCACAGCACCGGTTTTATTGCAGGATTGGTCATTTATTCCGACTTACTGGACTGTAAAATAACGATACAGGTTCTGTCCCGACGCTAATTTTGAATTCTAACGCTAAGTCTGAATTGCGACCGGATTATCCATGACGCGGGTAAAACATGGCCGGGTATTGCAGGTTCATCTGTTACCCCTATTGAAACGATGTAGGCGTACACTTTGGTCTTAACAAACATCCGTACAATAAAAATATATATGAAAGAAAAATTGACGGAATCTTTCAAAGTCAAATACAAAAAGTGATGTTTGGCCTCCTGATGGGCGAGATGTTGTTCAAAAAATAATAAAAACTGCGTGGATTCCGAGTCGATGAATTATTAAAGCCTGTGTTTCTTGAGTTCTTCCTTGGTTACGTGTGTTGTTCCTTGGTTACCGGTACTGTCCGATATATACTATGCACATCTTACAAACAGTAATTTTGAAAAATTACAACTAATCGAGCAAATTAATTTCAATAAAATTACTTCGAAAAAAATTAAGTTACGCCTACAAATTTTCGTCTGCTTATGATATAAACAACTCTAGTATAGGAAACGTTTTTTCGATAACAAAATCTCTTGGATTAAGATGAAGCTAATTAATTAGATACTAATTAAACGTTTACGACTGAACAAAAATGGGCGGATTATTTGGTTTCTTTCGGCGGATTTTGATCTCTGTAGAGTAACAATGAGCGGGTGAATGAGCTTTAACAATATATATATATATATATATATATACACACATATAATTGAAAATCGTAATGAGTTGGAAAATCAAGAACAGTGAAAAAACTTCCAGCCTCCACCGAGATTCGAACCCGGGCCTATATCTATTTATTATCTTTATGTATATACTATCTGTCGTATCACTTGATGCACATTCATCTCTGATTTACAGCTTGGCTTGGCTTGCCAATAAAAAGTTGTAATTCTGTGTAAATTGTCAGATTCACAGCACCAGGGGTGCACTCTGTACAATCATAACACTTGGGTAATACGCCCTCATTGACAGTTATAAAAAGCCAGTTTATACGCATTAACACACCAGTAGAATCACTGTGGTCAAGTGGTACGGACTTTGGTCTGTAACACAAGGTCCGAGGTTCGGTTCCTACCTTCCCCTGATGAGTCCCCAAATGGACGAAACCGGTCGTGAAGTGGAATTTTTTTCTTTTTTTGACACGACCTTGTCTTTATCGGAAACCATGCTAGATTTTTAATCTTGTAATTCTTTTCTTCTTTTCAATTTCTCTTTATACGTCGGTTTGATGCACAATGATGTCTTGCGTAGGAGGGCGTATTATAATTAATTCCTGTTGAAAGCCAGGAAAATAATATAAATAGCACAAAACCCAGAAAGGGCAAATAAACCAAATTGTATGTAAAGTAGATTCCCTGCGTGGTAGTATCACTATACTATATATAGATGCTATTTTTGGCTTTGTTCTATTTGTAGCTATTTGTATAGTTAATGAAATCATGTAATCATCATTGGTACAGTACCAGCTGGACTACTAAGTGAGATCATCAAAATGGATTCCACGAAACCATACAATTTCGTGTATAAAAATAAAGTGATCTAAGCTGTTCTTGTCTACTTGGCTACGTGCAGGGATCTTCAATTCATTTTCCTCAAAGTTTAGAGAGAAACATTGGTCGGAGGAGCGCAAAGTGCAAGTGGGAATCTCTGCAGTATGTCAATATATTAAGGATGCGATGTTCAAGCTTATGATGCCGGTAGGGTGTTAGAGGTTAAGGCCTTAAAGGGTGTGAAGGCTCGCGCAAAAAGAAACGTCTAATGCCGGTAATCTGACCTAGTTTCGAACGAGGTGTAACAGAAGTGTTAGGCACCATCATCGATCCAAGAAAATACACACATAGCTTGCTACCGTCGGTAATTAGACACTAGTGTACAGTCAGTACATACAGCTGCGGTCAATACCCACAACAAAGTGTACAAACGATACAGCGATGGACATCTCGGGTCCAGCTAAAGATAACAAGGTATATCGTTTCACTACTGTCTGCATTTTGTAGCGACAAGAGAAAAACTTCACTTGCAAGCAACGGAAAGTTCATTTTTTAAAGATGGCGGCACGCTGTCTGCGAGTCTTCAATGCCTTTAAGTGAACAGGGTAAACCCGATTATCATCTTTTTAACCGGACATTTTTGTAAGCACAGTCACGAGCAAAAATTATCTATCTAAAAACTAAAATAACTTTGATGTTAATATTTTGGTTTGATATTAAAGCACATGTTACATCAGGGATTCGCTGTGTCGATTTCAATGTTCGGTGGAAGAGGATTCAATCTGGAGTGGGAGGGGGGGGGGGTAGGGCCAAAAATTGGTAGGGGCAGTCTTAAATGTGAAGTTCCGTGCCAACAAATTCCGGAATTTGAATGTTTTTCATAAAACACCCAATTGTTTTTAATTTGTTTTCAAATTTTCAACAAAAGGGCTCTTTTTAAAGATAAGAGGGTACTTTTTAAATACAAAACAAGGCAAAAGGGGCACCCTTTTCCCGATCTTATGTGGAGTTATTGCTTTGTATATAGGCTATTACCTTTGTTGTATGTTTGGTGTTGCTGATATTGCTGCTGTTGTTTTACTGATATTGCTGTTTGATTTTGCTGTGCTGTTGTATTGTTATACTATGAACTGTTTGTGTACTTCTGTTTTTCTATTACTGCTGTTGAATATTGCTGTTGTATTGCTGTTGGCTGCGTTGCTTTCTTGTGTAGCTTTGTTGTTGTATTGCTTTCGTTGATATTTTAATCGTCTTCATAGGCTTTTTCTCGTATCTAGGTAACGAATTCATGTGTTTTTGTTTTCTTACTCTCCGTTTTTAAAAAAATATATAAAAACGCGAAAAAAAAGGGTCCATTTTCTATTAGGAAATTATGCAGTTATGCCTACTTATAATTCCAAGCCTATAGGCTACCTACTGAGGCCCACATGGGACACGACATAGATACAAAAAAAAATTTGAAGAAAAAAAAAAACCTCTCTATTTTATGCTTGAAAAGTTCACGTCAAACTATTTCTGATAGTATGATGTGCGGTGTAATAAAGGAGACAGCAAAATTTTACTTTTTGATCAAAAAACAAACGTCATCTTTACTCCAACGATGTCCGAAAATGAAAAAGCATTTAACACCTAAAAGGATCATCCGGTTTTAATTTTCTTTTCTTTTCCTTTAAAAAGAAAAAATGGTTTTAAACGTAATCCCGCCGAAGGGGTGGGAAAATTAAGTTGGTTAATCCCAAGAAAAAACCGAACAACGGAACGGTAAAAGTCATTTACATATATCTGTCACAAATTGGTTTTCGATTGGAACAGACGCTCACACCCGTGAAAGGTCACTACCAGTCACCCCGAGTCCCTCGGTGAACTCATGCATATTAACCTGTTAGAACCTGACGTTAAAAGGTAGCAATAAATGCACCTTGTACGTCGAGGCTACCACTGTTTGAGCAGGCGAAAAAAACTTGGCTTCATTTGTGTGATACGAGAAAGCCAACTTGCATCCCTTGGGGTCCATAATTGTTAGACGAGGTACAAAGGGGTGCATGAGGTGATATGCATTGTTATTGTTTACGTTTGAGTAGGGGGCAAGTAAAACAAACAAATACTAGGCCAACCGATAACATAGGCCACTTCCAATATCCGCCGTCGCGTGGGCTCTATTCAAATCCAAGAAGGTGATGTTTATCTACATCTGCACAAGTCCTAAACTGTTCTCCCATCTGTAAAACTTATTCCGTAAACCGATTTTATTTAGGAAAAAAAAAAAAAACGATCGGAGGTTAAAAGAAAACAACCATATCTTCCTTAAATGTATATGGGCCATGGAATATGAAACCTAACATATATAGAATTTGAAAATTTCATTAAAATTATTAGTACAGAGGGAAACCAATCTCATGTTCGCCACATTAACACAACATTGTTAATAGTAGAATATCAATGAATGTTAAGCATACAGCCTAACATACAGTATAAACGGAACGAGAATTTCGAGGGGGGAAGGGATGGGGGGGGGGGAATACCAGCATCGGTAGAGACAGAAATTGTATACACATGTTAATAAGTCGTACATTAGTAAAACAAGCAACATTATAGTTTCACCTAAATTTTAATACCGACATAAAATTCAGAATATGAGGCGCGTGTCAGAAATGAAAGGGCCCGAATACGGGACTGAAGATATTTCCAGTTATATCGCAATAGTTTATCACATTCAGGGAATATTTCCAGTTAAGGACTCGCAGTTTCGCTACGGATCAGTAGAAGTGCTTCTTGTTAAACTTAATGAAATCATGACGCACAGAAACGTGTAATGTAGCAGCAACATCTCCGTAGCCGCGCACACGTTTGAAATGTTCATACAGAATAATGAATATATATATATTATCCTATATGATTGCCAACAGTAACAATAAGTGGTGATGGGGAGGGGCGGTGGGGGGGGGGGAGATCACTAACACAGAGGGACTACTGGAGAAATCAAGCAGCTCCTACAAGCACAGTGATGAAGTATCTACACGTGGTATACTAAATAAGCCTTAGTAGAGAGAAAGGGTTCGTTGGGGGAGGTGGGGGGGGGGGCATGGGTGTGGTTATCACGGATACTTCGTTAAACATCCTGTATGGTATGAGTTTTTATGATGATCCGAACCCCAATGTTGAAAGCATAAGTGGGACAGGGGGGGGGGGCAAGAATTGGGACTGGCGTGTACAAATTATTGTAGTTTTAGAATATCAGTTTACTGAAATTATAAGATTAAGCGTATTTCTTGCAACTGAACTCCGAAAAATACGTAGGCGGTTACCAAACATAAGAGTTGGGGGAGAGGACGAGGGTGAAAAGCATTGCTTCATTCTTGTACATTTACACTAGTAGAAGGTCTCTGCTATTCTTGGATTGAAACACTTGGCGAAAAAAGAGCCCATTATGTGTTGGCTATATAACCGGCGTCAATTGACATTCCAGTTAATGGTAGCGTTTCCTTGGTTATCGGAATGCATGCACATTGACTTGAGTAGGTTATACAATAGCAAGCAGAACTCGGTCATATTCCGTCAATGTCAAGGTTTACACAACAACAGGTCGACTGGTCACTTTGAAAAGTTGAATTTTTTAACATGAACGACGGAGAGTTGGTTGTCTAAATGAAACAGCTGTAAATAAATATGTAAAGAACCTCAACACACCTTCTACGCCATGTAGTCTATGGAGTAATAGGCCTATAGTTAACCCCATAGTACAATCGTGTTTTAACTTGAGCTATATTATAATTGAACGAAACTACTTATCTCCTTGTGTAGGGGAGAGGGGGGGGGGGTTGGGTGAGTGGGGTGGATGGGGATAGGGTTGTTCTCTCTTGTATGGTGCATCATTTACTCGTATCTATGTCGAGAAAGTTAACCATGGTTATCTACATCCCCGTGACAGTTTATTTGCATTTCCTTTGCCAATAACAAACGATGCCTTTCAATTGAATTTAGCGCACCAGACCAACGAACGCTTCATGAAAGGTGATGGCGCTAGTTTAAAACGTTTTGCTACTATTTGGCCTATATAAATAATATTATGGCCCTAAAAGCATCCTTGAATATAAGGAGACAAGCGCCTCATTGTTGTAGTGCGTGTGTGTGCTACAATATGGACATTACTGGCCAAGTGAATGATACCTACATGACTGGACGTTGAAACTCAAAGTTCCCTATAGTCTCTGTACACTTGCAGTTCAGAGGCTATAGCTGCGTAGGCAACTTATTCTGAGCCTGTCACGGCCCTCACTTTGTATGTACCAACATGACTATACTCCCTGGTGTGTTGTCGGCCCAGCCCCCCCCCCCCCCAAAAAAAACATCATGAACAAGCGAAAAGTTATTCCTAAATACTGTAAGCACTCCACGCGCTCACTAAAATAATGCGTATTTGCAGGAAAATGCAGTTCTAGTTAGGACATGTATTCAGTGGACGGTGGCTGCACACATGCCGGTTATAAGGGGAGTATTTTGACCCTCTGTCCAAAGGCAAGATTCACGCACGCCAGATAGGAAGCTTCTGGTCGACCTTTGACCTCTTCGCATCCTCCCGGGTTCTTTTGCGACATCAAGAGAGACATGACACGGGATCCTATGCGACAAAAAGTGCCATACCACGACCGGAACGGTGTGAACTCCGGTGTGCCTTGAACCAGGGAGTTGTTCCATAACAACTCCCTGCTGGAACCCTAGCACGGTTTACATTGACCTATACAACTATGTTATTCAGACGGGGGACTTCTGGAGGAAATTCTAGCATTAAACGAACAATACCTTTTCATGTGTCATTTCAAAAAAGACAGGGGAAACCCTTTTAAGGGGCAAATACGAAAACTAAATGAGACAAATTCTCTTTGGGGACTGAATCATGGCATAATTGTAAGGTTAAATAGTCGATTATTTGAGATGCAATTTCAACTTGCAATGTCAACTTGCAATGTCAAGGAATACGTCGAAATATTTATATCATAATGTTGGTGGATATAATGGAAATCTTGGGATGAAGTAGTGGAAGTCTTTAGACAATGAACAAAAACCTTGACATAAACATTCGAAATTTTTATAAAAGAAATGTTGAATTCATCTTTTGTGTGAAAAGAAATCAAGAAAAATGTGGAAATGTTGAGGTAATAAGCAGACGTTTCGGTAAAGAAGGTTGAAAATTAAATTATATTTGAGATAAAGCTAAAATTTAGAGAAAAGAGAACCACAACTTTGACATAAAAAGAGGACATTTTGGTATAAAAAGTATTAATTTTGAGGAACGAGTCGAATTGTCGAGTTATAATTTAGCTAATCAGCATAGGTTATTATCGTAGGTACAGCACAGCAATGTTCGTTTTTAAACAACAATAAATGCTATCCTAATTTCCCTCCCATCCCCAACCGGTCTTATTGCCTAGGAAGTGGGCTACCCATTGTATTAACTGAGCTAACGTTTTCCTCCCACGACGTCAATCAGTGTTGCAAAATGCGAAAGTTAGTGTCTTGCGCCATCACTCCTAACTGGCTCACTACTCCAAATATTGCATAATGCATTACTGCCCTCTGTTTAGCCAAATAGGATATAAAGATCGAAAGGATTTCGGTCCTGAAAGATTTTAATGAACTGGTTAGGGCGGGCGCAGATATTTTAAAGGTTAAATATCGCATCTTAGAGGTGAAAGAAGATACATGAGCGAGGGTGGGGGTAGTGGATGTACTACTGAACATCGGTTGTATTTCACTAACGAACCAAAACCTATTACTTCAACTTGAGTGTTACCATTTAAACCCTTCAAACACTGGCTACTGATAAATTATATTTGCTAGACTGATTAGTTTCACGCAAAGCCAATTGCAACAAGTCCTCCCAAACATTTAAAAAAAAAAATCAAATGGAAAACAAGGTACTACCTTTGTGTTCTCAAATAGGATGATTGCAGTGCATTCAACTTTGCGTTTGAATTCACCATTGTATACGATGTTCCCTATATAAAACTATATAGAAATTATATACCCATAAATAGCAAGACAAATAAGAGCGAACAAAAACAAGAAGAAGAAGTGAAAAAAAAAAACAAACAACGGAACAGTGTATTTAAATTAACAGTGGTCTGACTGCATACTGATTTTATTACGAATTATACCTATAAATCCTACCTGGTTCATAAAAGATTGTCTATTTTCGCATGGGTTTGACTAACAGTTCCTCAACACTGGTTCACACAAAGTCATGATTCAAGGCTTACTTTAGGCAATATATATATATATGTTATAAAGAAAGTCCACGTGTATTCCAAAAGAAACTATGTTTAGACAAAAGCAGAGAAATAAGATTTGACTCTTAATTGACAAATGGCAGTTGAATGACGAGTATAAAATGTAACACAATGAAAGTATGACCCTAGATAAGTGTTAGTAGCACCGCAGATGGAATTAGAACCAAATAAACCATGACTATACAGGAAGCGGATTAAGGAGCAAAGAATATGAAGAACGGATTACATTCATGAGGAAATGGTAGTTGTTTAAGTCTTTGTTGAGGCCGCTGATGTGAAACTTAATGAGGAAGATCCAATCGATTTATTTTCGTTTACGTTCAGTATACGGATTTGAAGAGAGTGGCGATGAAACTTGTTTATAGGGAAGAGTGTCGGCAAGTCAATGCGACTGATTTCTGCTGGAATAGCTTATAGAAAATACTTGTCAGATTATTTTAATCCGATTCCGTCATAACTTAAAAAGAATTCTTTTGACTTGTCTGGGATGGCAGGTCGTTTCTGATGTTTAAACCTAATGGTACCGTGGTCTTTGGGTTTAGGTCCCAGAAGTATTCCTTTCCTTTTCTAGATTTGTCTGTCCAAGAATCGTTTTATTCAATGGCAATAACACGTCAATTATCAATCATATGATTTGGGAGATTAAAGTGATTTGCAACAGGTTGTTGGTTGATCTTTCTTACTTGATCGCCGATCAATGTTGAGTCATTATCATTCTGAGAGTGTTTTTTGATTCTCCAAAGTATTGTGAGTTGCAAATATTGCAGTAGATGATGTAAATGACATTATCATAGTACGATAGCTAATAACTTCCTGTATGGTTGTTATGTTTGCCTGTACAACGTATTGAAAGTGTTTACACGTGTTGCAGTATAGTCTCGAACGTATTACTAAGTACAGGCCCATAAGTAATACTTATACACAGTGCATGTAAAGATCTCTAGTCTGTCTATATACACCGGTTAACGCTGGGAGGATGCGTTTGACTCCGAATACATTAATCAAGTAACTAAAATACCAAAAATATCGATAATATAATTTTATGACGTGAAGACAGACAGACAGACATACACACGCACGCATATCTCCGTCAAAGACCACTCAGTGGCGTAGCTAGAGGGGGCCAGGGGGAGGGGCAATCCCCCCAAATTTGCTTTGTGCTACAGTCTTGCACTCTTGCCCCCCATATGATGTGATGTATTCAAAATACTTCTTTTTTACATTTTTTCGATTTCTTATCAAAAGTATTCATACCTCATGGCTCATGTTCATACTTCATATAAGGTCAGAACTTGGTAATTAGACCGAGATATTATATAGTATTATTACATATTAGGTGCCCATTAATACATATATTTCTTGGTAATTCTTACCATCAACCATCACGGGGTTGCCCCCCTTAAGAAAAATCTTGCCCCCAAACAATAGAATGCTGGCTACGCCACTGAGACCACCTTTTGAAATATGCTAGCAAAAATGGTTGCAATGTCTTGCTTGAACTTCAATGTGATAAAGAGGTCATTCACCACATGCCCAACATTTCATAATGTCAAAGATAATGTCTGGGGGTTTATGAAAGGCCATTGCCGCAAAAAATAAGTTTGTAAAGAATTATACTAGTCTATCGTATAATCATTGTGCTCGATGACAGCACCGCAGCTTAATTCATTTCTGGCAAACTGGTCCTACACGGTGTCCAAGTGGTGGATATGTGTGTTTCAGAGGCGATGGGGGATGGAGGGGGGTGGGAGTGTTTGGTGGAAGGGGGGGGGAGTAGTTTAAAGGTGAACATCTTAGAAAAGTGGTAAGCTATAGAAACATAACTAGCTTCCATTTTATTTAAAAAAATTGTTGGACAAAGTAAAATCAAGACAAAAATTCCATCCGTCATCTCTTAAATAATAACACATTGCAAATGCACTGATTAATTAGTTCTAAATCAAAAGCTAGTGGCACTTAAAACAAGAAGACAAACCCCTTGGAAGATGTCATCAGATAATGTGAAAGCGATGTAGGGATCACTGCTATGGGAAATTGAGCCGTTACAGGAAGTTATATGAAAGGAGAATAGCGCAATACAAATAGCCTTAACACTAATGCTGATTGTGATACACACCACTGTGAATGATTGTATTTGTTGCGTACTACAACGTGTGGCTGGTATTATCTCACCTGCAGCCAGGCAATAATGAATCAAATCGGATTAGAATAAATAACACCACAGTGCGGTTATACAACAACTATTCCGCTTGTGTTGCATTTTTGGAGCTATTATCTATTGATAATGTCCCTCAGTGGAAAGGATTTCTTGAATTCCCCTCACCTGACTTGTATAATGAAAAGTAAGATGTATTGCACCTTACAACTTATGTCTTCTGAAACTGTTACGTATTGTATTCATGTTGCAAGCTGAGCATGCGTAGTATCTACTCCCTGTCCACGGAATTCGTTCACACTTATTTTGACGAAACACTGTGATGGTAATATGCGGTACAGGGTTGGGAGTGGATCTTGTCGTTTGGGTTTTGTGCCGATTCGATACTCTTGGGTGACTTTGCAAAAAATATTTTTTAACAAAGCACTTCTACAGGTGTTGTAAGTAAATTTCGGGCAAAAAAAGGTTAATTTTGACCACCGTTTCCCCACTATTTGACCTGTCAATATTAGGCGGCAGGGTTTATTGATGCTATATCCATATGGAGTTTCTGTGCGAGATTTTTTGTTTCTTCGGAAAATCAAATGAATCAATGATTGCTCATATTTCAAGCACATATTTAGGGAAAGAACTTAGAGTATAGGCTTCTTTTAGCAACATGAAAAGGATTGTCCAGTGGAAAATTTAAACTTTGGCTGATTAAAATAACAAAGATATTCTTATAAGCATCCTGCATGGGGAACATTTAATTCAATTCTTAAATGTATTGTTTTTGAGATAAGAACATTTGAAGTTATAGACATGTTTTGTTACAAAAGTGAACTTGAAGCAAACACATCGTGTGATGTCAGACTGAGTAAACTGACAAAATTGCTTTATGTTTTTCTATACAATGCATGTACATCTAATTCACTTCAAAACTGAGATGCATTAACATATAACCCTCTGGAACCCTTCGGTGTACTCGGTACCGAATTTTAGTACTTGAACGTTTGTTTAAAAACAAAAACGGTGGTTATCAATTATTATTTGTTTATTATTTTCTATTTGTTTTCCATTATTGAGCTAGAATGTACTTTATCTTTTTTTTTAACAATGCGCACATTTTAATAATAACACGATAGCACTATTCATGACAAAAGCAGCTAAAAGCAAAAACTAAGGGGAAATTCTACTTAATGAAAAGAGTATAACAAAACTGGAGGGGACGGATGTGGGGGGTGTGGGGAGGGGGTAGGTGACGGTGATACTGTCCTCCAGCATACTGGAGCTCCGCAACCGCTTTCGTTTATATATATACTCAGGCAGTGAAAATAATTGTGTTTTGTTTTGTCAGAACTGAAGAAATTCAAACTGTTCTATATTGTTGATCATTTGTCATTCTTTACCTTTTGTCAAGCACAATGTAAATAATATAATCCATTGCGTGTAGTAAGTATAACAAAGCGTGAACCGGATTTGGCAATTCGCCAGTAATCTGTTTAACTGAACTGAATTATAATATACATAAAAAAAAAAACAATTACCTTTCTTTGAAACGATTTGCTTGACCGTCCTCCTTATTCTTCAACTAGGAAATTCAACATTATGCGCATTCAGTTTCATAATTATAATAATAATAATTAGATTTTTCAATAAATACATGGGCGCCGGGATTCGATGTTTGTTTTAGAACACCTGGCCGTGTACATATTATTCATTATCATTCTGCCAAATT
>KN885862.1:9825-34315 GCA_000934455.1 Apostichopus parvimensis | reverse complement strand
GTTAACGATTTTATGGCCTAACGAATTTGTGTACCGATGCTCAGAAGATTTCAGATAAGTGGATTCGGCGTAAAATTTCGGGGACGATGAGCTTCGATGTGTACAAGCTTACCAGTCAACACGCCCCTTTACCAAAACATCCCCGTACCAAAACGTCCCCGCTTTTGGTCAAAACGTCCCTGTTGGTCAAAACGTCCCCGTTGGTCAAAACGTCCCCGTAAGTCAAAACGTCCCCGTCTATCACATTCATACACAGTTGTGAATATATATTAATTTTAAGTTATAATTGGCTAAGTTATCGGCATGCAAAAAAATCTTTTTTATTCCCTTCCCTCAATATCGTATATATTAATTCAGAAACCAACTCGTGTTTAAAAAAATCCTATTACCCTACAGCCCTCTTGCATTCCCTTTTCTATTTATATTATCTTACCTCAGAAAATTATACTCAAAAATGTTTCCGCCCTCATACCCGGCACTTCCTTCTCCTAAAAACTGTCTTTTCAACCTAAACTATACTTATCCTTACTCTTTGACATCCACACTTGCATTCCAACTGATTATAAAAGTGGGGACGTTTTGACTCACGGGGACGTTTTGACTGCGGGGACGTTTTGACTGCGGGGACGTTTTGGTAAAAGCGGGGACGTTTTGGTCTTAAAAAAGCGGGGACGTTTTGGTAAAGAGACGTTTTGACTGGATACCGTGTACAAAACCGATCAACTCAATAATGTTCAAACTCGCAGGAAAGAATCAAGCCAACCCCTCTTTAAACTTAAATTCTAATAATATTATAAAATGTTTCTATGATGAACACCAATGGTCTCCCAGCCTCCCCCTTTCCCCACCACCTAAAACGAAGAACATCACATAGTTTGATGGTTAAAGAGCTTTATTAAGGTGGGGTGGGGTGCCATTTTGTAAAATGTGCGATGTATGAATGTGCCCACAGGGGAAATGTTCAACTTTGTATTAATATTTGCATGGTGAAAGTAAGACAATATGCTATTATTGAAAATAAAGCAATCACGTTCTGTAAATAAAAATAAATAAATAAAGAAGAAGAAGAGATAGCAAAAAAGTGATACGTAAGCAACAATATTCCCAAATATCATATCTTTCAATAGAAATAACTAATAAACTTTAAGTCTCAATGTGTGTTTGCCAAATTTGAACTTCGACTTTTCCAGCTAACTGCCCTAAAAGCTCAGTGAAAATAACACCGTTCTATGGAAGTTTCATATTAATAATCATTATTTTTATTGAGTTATAATGTCGTAATAATAATTTCGTAATAATAATATGAATAAAGATTTTGTGGTTTGCATAAGTTCACGCCCCTTTTGGAGAAATGTCCAAGACGTTTGTATCGGACATATCCTCGGGCATGTAAAATACAATAGGCAAGCACATTCGTGGTAGGCAGAAACGGACTCTGAGGCATGTACAGTTTGTACGCGATAAAAGAGTATTACAAACGACTTGGCCAAGGCTAGTGTACCGGGCTCTATGAGGACGGATATTTCTACGCTTGCTCAAACTTATATTGCATGTCGATATTCATCATCCCTAAATTGAGAACAGGCTGGCAGTGGTGGATCCGTATTTTACGAAGGAGGGGTCATTAAAGCCGACCTGTGTGTAGAGGGGTACTCCAAAGATAAACAGAACCTCCTGGAAATGATACATTCTGAGACATGTTAGGCTACAACTATATCAACTATATCAACACAAAACGTTATGATAATATTTTTGGTGGGGGTTGAAAGGGGGGGGGGGGTCCACGTCAGGAGAAAACTAAACATGTTTACCTCGAACATTTCAATTTTTGTTTGGAATATCGACAGAAGTTATTATTTGACAGGTCTTTATTTTCCACACTAATAGTTACGTACTCATCAAAGAAACAACAACTAAACATTAGTTAACTGACTGAAAGCCCAAGTAGTTGTTATTTAGATAGTAAGTCACTGCTCCTATGTAGTTTTTCCATCATTTTATCAGAGAGGTGCTTATTCGATAGTAGCAATACCTTGACTGTAATGTTACCTGCCATTTATCCCAAGGGACCTTCTTTAAATTCCGTGATATAGGACGTCACTAAAGACCGCCTCCCTTCCGTGAATCTGGAACGTTGATTGGATACAAAAGTAAACGTCATTACATGTTTGCTACTTATTTCGTGCCACACATCGCGATTATGCTCATTGCACAGATATACCAGAATAGCAAGAAGACGTTAAAACCCTGTAGTTTGTTGTCAGTGTGACACACGTGGATTTAAACCTGGAAAATTGCCGACAAGAGACGAGAACATTGTGCTTTGCGCATAACGAACACGTTAACCGATTGAAGATATGCTTTAACTAGAATAAACTGGACTCGTTATTAGGACGTAGCCGGAAGATATAAAAGTGAGTGGATTATTTCTCAGCAGTGTTTATCTAGAATGTATGCCAGCTCTCCGCAATAGATGTGCTCACTCGGTATGAGGCCGAAGTAGTGGCTATAGTACTAGTTCTGCTAAGCCTAACAGTAACACTCAGTAACAAGTAACAGTGTCTAGCGTAAGTAGTGAAAATATACCGTATAACACCGCCAAGCAAGTACTAGTAGTTACTACCAGTACCATGTTGGTAAAATCAGAAGTACGTTTGTAGATCGTGTAACGATGGATGACTTACTGATAGACCTATTCTAGTATAACTGCGATCACTAGGTTTTATATTTTAACATTGCTCAGGAAACAACGTTAGAACTTAAACTGCAAAGTTACAGTGCTTATTGGGTCTATGCTTCGTAATTATAATATAGCGTAGCTCAGATTATTTCAGAAAGGCAAAAAAAATATATTAGCATATAAAAGGCATACTACATGCCTTATCCATATTATTATGGTCGTTGTAAAACTCAACAAAATAAAAACACATATCAAGGGAGTTGTAATCAACAGCCTATTAGTATTACACAACTTTGAATCAATTGCAGAATACGCTGCATGTCTCACACAGGACCTTTTGAGAGAGACAATACATTGTTTACTAGCCTATAGGGACAATGTAGACTATAAAGACTATATACATAGTTCATAATCTGTGAGATTTAAAGGGTGTGAAGACTCGCACAAAAAGAAACGTCTAATGCCGGTAATCTGACCTAGTTTCGAATGAGGTAACAGAAGTGTTAAACACCACCAATGATCCCGGAAAATACACACACAGCTTGCTACCTCCGATAATTAGACCAGGGAGCTGCTTCTCTAGCTGCGGTCAATACCCACAGCACTGTACAAACGATACAGCGATGGACATCTCAGGTCCAGCTAACGATAACAAGGTATCACATTTTATTACTGTCTGCATTTTGTAGCGACAAGCAGAAAACGTCACTTGCAAGCAACGGAAAGTTAACTTTTTCAGAAAGCCGCACGCGGTTTGGGGCGAGTCTTCAATGCCTTTTAAGAGTTGCATGGTATTTGGCAATTAAAGGCATTGAAGACTCACCCCTAACCGCGTGCGGCCATCTGAAAAAGTTAACTTTCTATTGCTTGCAAGTGACGTTTTGTTCGTGTTGCTACAAAATGCAGACAGTAATGAAACGTGATACCTTGTTATCTTTAGCTGGACCTGAGATGTCCATCGCTGTATCGTTTGTATACTGTGCTGTGGGTATTGACCGCAGCTGTATGTACTGACTGTACACTAGTGTCTAATTACCGACAGTAGCAAGCTGTGTGTGTATTATCTGGGATCGATGGTGGTGTTTAACACTGCTTCTGTTACACCTCATTCGAAAACTAGGTCAAATTACCGGCATTAGACGTTTCTTTTTGCGCGAGTCTTCACACCCTTTAAGCAGCAACTGCTCTTGGATTTTGCACCAACTAGGGACAGTAATTGTCTATATTTATTGGCTAGATTGACCTGAGGGATGTACAATCAACTACCCCAGGCTAAGCCAGGGGAATACTTTATCTGGTATGATATTTGCCTAGCAAAATGGTCAAGTTTCAGAACAAGATTTCCCTGGTTGGATTGTTCCACTTATCATTAGGGTAATTTACAGCTAGAAAGTAATTTGTCGTTCTCAAATTATTTTGCGAAAGACACTTCACATTCCCTATTTATGTCCATTAATTTAAGTTCATGCTAGTAAGAGAGTTTTACACAATTACATCCGTCAGGTGTTTAGTCAAAAGACAAAACCATTTTGTTGCACAGTGAAATGCTCCTGATAAATACATGAAACAATCCAACCGGGGAAATAGGGAGAATTTTTACCAAATTGATATTGAGTGCAAAATGCAAGGGTCTAGGCTAGCCGACATCGATCCTAAATTAACATACCACACCAATGGTTCATTGCTCAATTTAGCATTCCAGAAACCAGTAGGATATCAGCAGATATCCCAGCTACAACAGAACTATAATGATATAGTCCATGATAAAAGCAGACTTACTGAGCATATTTAGTAGACAAAAGTTTCTCTGCTTTGACAGTTTTAAAATCTTTTGCATGTCTGCCAGATCTACAGCCATCCTCTGTAGGCAAAACAGCTAGGATTCCTTTAATCCTATTGTAAAAAGTTTGAGTCTAATTGATTTCTAAACCCATTATTAGGGTAACTCAAGTGGAGAAGTTCCTCTCTGCTATAACACAACAAAGCAAGCTGTGGAACTGGTGGAAAATGAAAAAAGCTCAGGCATGTCAAGCAAAATGAAATACATTACACTCCACTCCCGAATATACTATACAACACTGTGTAAGGCTATTCCTGGATAGGCTGAATCGGGTATAAAGAAATAAAGCCAAATTTTCAACCAAAAGTTGAAGATGAAAAGTAACTCCAAACAGCAAACATACGATGAGCCAAACAGATCCTGGGGAGTAAAAATGTGGTCTCAGCATAAAAAGCACTTTGTCTTGAGACTCGCAGTGGTCGATAAAGGCACGAAAAAAGATGCTGATTGGCAGGGCTCATCTGAAAATAAGTGACTCGCAAAAAAAAACAAAACAATAAATTTCACTTGAAACACTAAAACACTGTTGCATATGAGCAGACTGTCAACACAATCTGGTCTCAAGAAAAACCATTGCAGAATTCTGAATAACAAATGAACACACTTGACCCAGCACATCTGATAACCAACATGAACTTGTATGACATTGAATGTTAAAACAGAAACCGCATGATTACGATTTACAATCACACGATAAAACAATTTAAGCAATTCAGTGAGATTAGTAGTACTATAAAAATATTGGAGGCAGTACAATCACATACTATTACAATAACTGTATGTCACGCTCAAAAATGAAAAGAATGAAGTTTACTACAGAGTTGAAGTGCTACTCTATGTATACACAAATTAAAAGAGAATGGAATTAAACAGAACCAAAGTCTAGATATGCCTTAACTGTGTGCATTCTACCTGTCACCCAGTGAAGGTATATGAAGGAGTCACAAGCTCTGTTGACTCCCTAATAGACAGAAACAATGGTCCAGCCATACTGCGACATACATGCAAAAGGCCTCAGTGAATGTAAACACAGCAAACCAATCAATCAACAGTTATAAGCCAAATTGACCTCCTTGAAGATTATACACATTATGAGGTTCACAGCAAACCAGTGTCCAGCTAAACTACTTCCACCTGATGTTGATATGTTCAGTCTTGTTACATAGAGTAGCAATTAGTTTGGTTCCATTGCAACATCTGAATCTTTTGATTTCTATTTTACTTTTGTTTTTCTTTTATTAATAGTGTAAAGGCTAACTACTAGTAAATTCTATGCTACATGATGCGGGTAGTACACTGTACAGTAAGTATTGGGTGTACACATATTTATTATCAGATTCATGCCAGGTACCTTACAAAGGTAAACATTAAGATGTCGAAAAAGATAACTACTTCAGATGGTCTACCAAGACACCAAGTCAACTTTGATTTATGTAGATCTACAAAATTCAGTACTTGATATAGGTCAAATGACTTGTTTATATTGACATTGTGGTTTCATCCATTTGATAAGACTTACAAGTTTACTTTGTGACTATCTTAACCCCACGAGAGTGCATAACAGTGACCAATGTTTGGTTGACAGTTAGTCATGACACAAGCTGATTGCACCTGGCATGTATACCAAAGGTCATGTAGTCACAAAAATGCCAAAATGTGGGAGCTGTCATTAATCTGTGATGATCACATGTCAGTCAAAAATTGATTTGGGGGTCGTAAGGAATTGATGATTTGGGTGACCCATCACTTAGAGGTGGTTTGGTTTGTGTTTTTAAAGGTAAACCTTGTAGCAAGTTTTAACACAACATATATGCATGCTAGATAGAAAGTCTTAGTGTACGTCAACAGATATATATATTAGGATCTACATCGACATGAATAAGCTAAGAAAATATTGAGCAAATTTAAAAAAAAATTAACATTCATCTTACAAGCAAGGGTTGAAATAAGGATTTGTGGACCAGGAGCCATTTTCTAAAAAAGTGGCTCCTGGTTCGCGGCAATTTCAGTAGGACCAGGAGCTATTTTCTCACTACCAGGAGCTAAAAAGGAGAAACAAAATTCAAGTGTTTTTAAAAGGGAAAACAAGTTTATTGTAATGAAGCGAACCGCGGATGGCGGGGGAAATTACCAGATTTAGGGTCCTTCGCTTCGAACTTACAAGTGGTAAATGAGGATGCAAGAGTGTTCTTGCGTTGAAACAACGGCTGACAATTCATTACAAACTCTAAATTGAAAATATACATATAAATGGCTTAATAAACTCTTTAACCTAATTAAAACTGTCCTAACTCGGGGAAAACCTATACTCAATCTATGAAATATCGATCTCGCAATAACTCACAAAGGATATTCAGTGAAACTAAATTCAACAACAACATTAAATACACAGAAGAATAATATTACATAGCAGTGAAATTGCTCTTGTACTCTTACAATACTGTATAAAATGTATAATGAACATAATGAAATAATCCGCACTTGGAAATAATACAATACGTTTGCCAACAGACTTTTTAAAACCTCAATAATGGTCAGGGCAACCCATGCCAGCTGCAACCATTATAGGAATTTCCACCATACTGTTCCTAGACAGTAGGAATTTTCACCTCCTGAACCCACAAACTCTCAAGAGTCTTGTCACTCTATAGCTATCCAGAATGGCTAAGATTCAAGGACAATCTCTGAGACATAACAACAGTAAACAAATAATGTTCAGAATACAAAATACGAATACACTCTTTAAACAACGAGCAGTACAATACTCAACAGGTACAATAATTAACTGTAAATACACTTAACTGTCAATTACACTACAGTAACACTACAGTATAATACTATGCAATAACACTCACATGCTTAATGATAAAGACACGCTATGAACCCGTAGGACCAAGGTCCAAAAACATAACCTAACATATGTACTTTGTAAAGTTAAGCACAGCCTAGCAATTCAATTAAATAACAATAGGGTACGTACAGCATTTATAAACAATATTTATGACTAAATCTCTTACTAAACTGGGGTCTGCTCGCTCGCGGAAAAGGAGAAGAAGAAGACGCTCCCGGCGCATAAGATCGCGGACATCGAGACTCCATTAATGCCAGCTCGCTACATGTTGACTGAACCACCATCTTGGATACCATACCAGTGGCTTCACATGATATGCTATGCATGTGATAAATGATGTAAAACCACCATGTCTCGACTCTGAAACAAGCAACATCAATCAGGCGTGTAACACATTACAGAACAGTGAGAACATGGACAGTAAATTGCTTTTTATATGAATATGTCTCAATCACTGATTGGTCATTGACTTCGCTCTCTTCAGGGCTGTACTCCCGGCTGTACTGGGCGTTGGTCATGTGCTTGAAGTTGAAGGGGCGGGGCGGGGCGCTTAGATGTCGAAGCGAAGTAACGATGAATCCCAGTTTTCTCCGCCATTTTGCGATTGTATCCAAGCTAGTGACTTTCCACATTGCCGACTTACAACTCACAGCATGGTTATCGCGAATCGCTCGAGTCGAGTCGAATCAGCGTTAATCATAGTGTCAATGAGAAAACCCTATTGACTTATACTGTGTGCGGTAATAATCGCGACGTAAAATGAGCGACTTGGCTCGCTGTGCAAAATACATACATGCAGGCCGGCATGTACGTACGTATCAGTACAGGTGTTGTGCGATATATAAACCATGTGCACCAGTGCTATTGTGCATGCACTCGATCGATCAGTGATTTATCAAATCGCTAGCAGTTACTATATAGCACTAGCATGCAATGTAGTTTCAGGCTTCTGTGCAGCACATGATAAGGCTGATATTTACAGGAGTATGCGGGCGCTTATTTGCCGACAAAGTAGCGCCCGTGCGTATTGTATTTTCATGTCCAGGGGCGCTATTTTAGTGCTTGCGGGCGCGAATAGCGCCTGGGCGCCCGCTTATTTCAACCCTTGCTTACAAGTTTCTTACACATGGCATCCCCAACAGATGCACTTTCTTCTGTCAGCGATAGAACCTTTATTGACACACTCAGATAATATTATTTAACCAAACTTCATGTACCAGAAATTTTGTCCACTGCATGAACTCAATTTGCAAATTGTCACGGAAGTATGTGAACAGACAAATTAGATTCAAACGAAAAAGTTCATTTTAACAGGGTATATTGGTGTTTCGTCTGGCTAGATATCTCTACTGGATACAACTGGTGATATTTACATCTTGCATGTACTCTTTGACAATAGATTACAGAGGATGGGACAGGAAGTTACTTCTGCCTCAATATATACCTGTCTCCTTGTTACTGTTATTCCATCAAATGCACACTGATATCTTTGTGCATTTGTTATTGCTGCGAAAGAATAATTGTATCACCAAGTGTGTGGTACAAAATTTTTATTGCAAAGTTAGTCACTAGTAGAAGGGTAGTCACTGTCCAGTCAAGTGTGAATATATGACTGTGAAAATGATGCAAAGTTTAAAAAAAAAAAAATAAGGCAAAATAAAGCTTAAAAATCTCAGTGATTGTCTGTTGATTAGTGATATTTGCTGATGAGTACATCATGACTACTGTTGAAAGAAGTATACATTTCATAATGAAGATCATACTTATTCCTTTCTTAGTGTTGAGTATTTTAGCTTGGGACTCACTCTCAGTATTGTGCATTTCATACATGACTTTGTCCATCAGACAGCTACTCGCAACCATTTTCCTAAAGCAAATTTAAATAAAGGATGATATTCTCTAACTGTCACATTAATTTTCGGTTCATTATCCATTTGTAAACTGTGTTATTCACATATCCAGAAGGATTAAATAACTTTTACACTTTTCCTTTCTTTGAAGATGTTGAAGCACTTGAAAATGAAAGCTGCAATCTACCAGCAAGAAACACAATTGGACAATCCATCTGATCAGGAGAGGCTACAACATGGGAAAAACAACGAAGATATCTTGGTCAATACAAGCGGTGAAGTGTTACAAACAGCCGATGCTGGAAACATCCAATACGTAGCTGCAAATCACAGTGATGCCAGAGTGTATCCAACGTTTACACCTTGTGCTAAATATAATGATACCAACTCTTTTGAAATGGATACAAAATTACGTGGTGGTCTTGGGCTCAGCAGACAAGTAGCCGGTTCCCCACCATATACCAGTGACTTGGAGCACCTGCCATCAGCTCATATTGATTGGAAAGCACATTCAAGCAGCACAGAGCACTTCTACAATAGCTGCAAAACCACATGTTTAGATCCAGCATGTCATTTCTCACTGAAGAAACTCTATCCCTTTTCTCCCAAATTTGAGGAAAGTTGTTCATGTTTTCCTTGCCAGCAGTATCCTAGGATGGTACATCACAACTCTAGCCCATTTTGTCATTCGACTGCCCCACAACTTTGCCAACCAGCGGCGCAAATGTTCTGTTCATCAGATCAACATTTTCCTCAGCACAAACCACTTTATCATGGACCTTTTGGCCATACTGCCATGGATTGGAATCGGTTCACTGATGCCAACGACATCAACCTTTCGAGACATCCATCCACAGCAAATCTGTTGCATCGCCAGCATCCTAGCATGCCACCTCTACATTCCTCTTTCAATGTCACTGCAAATTGCCCAACCAATGCACCCAAGGAAGGGAGTAAGCTTTCACTCCCATTGAGTAGATCCACAATATTTGATTTAGTGAAAAGTGGAAATTGCGATGCTATCCTACAGACTCTAGATGATCCTCTGCATGATGAAACCAGTCCGATGTATCCACTTGCCCTTCAAACTGTTCTGGAAATCTTAGATGTTATTGAAAAGAAGTTTGCCGATGCATGCAAGAGTGACAGTAAGGTGGAAGATGATATTAACCAGCTTTCAAGTTTTGTTAGAAGTATGAAAAAGTCAACTTGTGGGGATAGTTTAAGCTCTGATAAAGCATCGGTGGTTCTTGAGGGGGAAGAAGTCTCTACAGCAGTGTCAAACCAAGCTGCACAATGCCCAGATATTTCTTCTCTTTGTATGGACACAGCTAACGATGAGGAGACAATTTTGGAAAGTACACATCCTCTTCCTGCAGCTGTATTTTCTACTTCTTCAAACTTACAGAAAGACACACCTACAGTTGATATGCATGATGCTGATGGTCTAATCTTCCATAGTACTTCAAACAGTGAGAATGGAGAGGAGGAGCTGCTTGAAGGAGTACAAAATTTAGAACAAGACGATGATAGGATTGCCAAAATATTTCCTGCAATTATAAAGTCTGGAACCTTTTTGTGCTCCAACAGTGAGAATGGAGAGGAGGTGCTTGAAGAAGTACAGCATTTGGAACAAGACGATGATAGCATTACCAAAATTTTTCCTGCAATTATAAAGTCTGGAATCTTTTTGTGCTCCAACAGTGAGAATGGAGAGAAGCCGCTTGAAGAAGTACAAAATTTGGAACAAGACGATGATAGCATTACCAAAATTTTTCCTGCAATTATAAAGTCTGGAACCTTTTTGTGCTCCAACAGTGAGAGTATCAATTTCTTATATAATTCTGTAGAGCAAATACCGGAAGGAAGTGAACGCAAACAGGAAGGTGCGAAAGGCGTAGATCAAACTGAAAGTGAAACTACGCAAGCAAGGGAAAGTGAAAGAGCAACAGAAGTAGTGGACGGTGATTTTGATGGAAAGCCTGAAGAATGTATACCTGTTCATTCAGAAATGGAAGAAGATATGAGAAGTCTTACTTCAAAAGAAGCAATCGATGATGAAAGCAATTTGGTTTGCGAAGCTAAAGATGGTGAGTTGACTGTTTGTCTGAAGAAGGAAGAGTGGAATAATTTGTCAGACCAGCACCGAGGAAAGGAAGATGGGCCAAACTTGCTCAATTCGAATTCCAAGTCAATTGAGGAAGTTGATCATGTAAGTGACAAGACCTATGACACTGATGTGGTAGATGCACTCTTGGATCAGACTCTGTATGAAGGAGACAAGAAGAGGAGGGACAAGAAGACGAGTAAACTAAAGAAGAGCTGTAGTGAGGAAACACCAATTGATGTGGAATCTTCTAAAACCAGCTCTAGGTACAGATTTAAAGGATACAAGGTGCGTTCTGTCGGAGTGACTGAAAAGATATTGACCAAGTCATGTGTGAAAACATTTTCTCGATTCGGAGAAAAACCTTCATTGTGCGTCAGTCACGCCTTAGATGATGTTGAAGATAAGCCTCTAGATAATCCACCAGCATTGAAAGATGTTAAAGAACAGCAAGATGAGAATGGGAACACAATTTGCTTACCTCCTTTGGCCCTTTCACGTAAATGCGGAGATGACGGTTGCATTTCTAATGAGAGTACTCCAGAAATTGGTAAATGTCCAAGCAACCCTTTGTCACCGACATCTGACAGCTTTGAGGGTGCAGATTTAGGGATATTACCTGACAGGTCCTCCGGTGTAGCCACAGAGGAGTATAAAAGAAGTAAGGATCGAAGTGCAAGGCATATCAGCAATGGGATGGCAGCACTAGATGCCATTCGAAAACTGCCTCTTCCAAAAGAACCACCGAATGCAGTTGGGGCTCGTAAGCCATTGAATTCAAAGTCTTTTCATGGTAGATTACTTATTCAGAAAAACTCCAAAGAGTCACCTCATCCCATTCCAATTGAGCTCATCGATGATAACGTGCTTCTTGGAGATCCGAGACTTTCTCTTACCAACCTTGTAGACCACAGGAGGCACCTTGAATTGAAGACGTTACATTGGAATAATGAGGAATGTAGCACTAGCCAAGGTGAAAATCCTGGTATGTCTCATAGTTTCTCGACAGCTAATGAGAGAGATCCACGCATAAGGAGACGCGTGTCAGAAGACAGTAACGTTACAGTTGCAGATGCAGCTGTCACTTTGGTAAAGGTCCAAGGGAGGGCAGATGTTAAGAAGAAAGGTAACAGGACAGAGGTTTCATTTGAGGAAAAGGAAACTGCTTTGCCATCAGCTTCAGAACAAGCTGAAAAAGACCTGAACACAGTTTCTAGTGAAAAACCATCAGTTGCAACCGGACTACTACCGGAGCTTATTCGATCAAATAGTCAAGAAGATGGCAATAATTTTCTGGAAGGGGTTAATGAAAACCAGGGCAACAGTGTAAAAGAAACAAGTGATGGGACCACAGTTGGGTGGAATAACATAGATCCTTCTCTAAACAGAAAATCCATGCCACATCCTGCTGCCCATGAAGGTAACACTGAGAAACCAGATCTAGCATCTGGCCTTTCAGTATTGCAACAGTCTGTTGACAAAACTAATACTCTGCTTAGTTTTAAGGCGGCCTTGTCACTTCTTAAAGGTATCAAAGATGACATAAAGAATAATTACCGGGATGTTGAAGGAGAGATTGAAAATCCTGACAAAAGTGAATTGATACAAAGAGTGTCAGATTTGAAAAAGACAGTCGAAGTAAGCTTGTTGACAACGGAGGTCCAAGAGAAGAAGGCTTCGGGCAGGAAATTGGCGAGCCTGACCGGTCTCTTGGAGGACCATTTCATATTGTCTGCTGACCTTGTTATCCTGGGTTTGTGGTTGGAAGGATTTCATCCATCTAACAATGAACTGCCTGAATTCACGAGAGGTGTGTTTGAAAGGCCAACCGCACCTTCTCTGAGGAAGATTCATAGATGGCTGCAAAACAGATATGAAATTGATGGATTAAAACATGAAAAGTTGACCAATTTGATTTCCATGATTGGTGTACAAAGACATGGGAAGAGATCCAGATCCAGAAGTCCAAGTACTAGTTCAGAAAGAAGCAAAAGAAGATCAGGCGGTTCGCAAGAGAGACATCGCAAACAGGGCTCAGCAAAAAGGTCAGATGATGTCGCAAATCTCAAAGATGCTGTGCCGACATCCTGTACGACATCAAAGATATCTCTATCTAGGAACGAACATTTTGCCTCATCGGAGACAAAGTATAATCACCTTGCCAGTTCATCTGTTTGTAGCTCTGATGCACAATCTGGAAACTCTGAGAACCAACCCTCAGGCAAGGTTACAAATGGTTCCTCTGATTATGACGGAGTGAAATTAGTAATTGATGAAGAGGAATTCGAAACAACCCCAGCGAAACGAAAAATTCAAGATGGGGGAAAAGACCAGGAACGAAGGAAGAGTGGAAAATCAGCCAAGAGAAGGAGACCGAGTGTCTCTGTCAGAAGAGGTGTTCCAGATCTGCCAGAAGAGCTGGAGATTGTCAAGAAAGATGTCTTGTCTGCATTAAGGACCAGAAACAAGAAAAGAGCCAATTATTGTCTAGAGAAACTTCCAACGATCTCAAAGAGGGCTCACGCACAATTGGAAGATGAAAACAAGAGATACAAGTGTTTGATGCACACTGTCAGTCCAGACACTAAAACGAAGCATACGGATGCGGTGAAGGGAATCCAACGTCTAATCATCGACTGCGAGACTCTCGTATATTCTCTGTCGTGGAATGTGAACAAGGAATTGTCACGCACAGCCAAAGATAAAATCTGGAATGTCACTAAGAGAGCTTCCCACCAGCCTTCATATGAGGAAGAGTTGGCTTTGCTGCTGTCTTTGAGGAAAAGTTACTTGTCAAAAGACCTGTGGAAGTACATCAAGAAGGACGTCGATGAGAGAATTGCCAGTCTACAGAGGAAATGCCGCTCCAGGGATCATTATGGGCTTAAAGATCTTCCTGTGGAGAGTGAGGACTCTATGTCTGAAACCACAAATCATTGGCTAAAGAGGAAAGGGATCAGATTTGTCAACGGCTTTCCTCCAGAGCCATCGCAGCAGTCGCCTCTGCCAGTGAACCCAACCACTCCTCTAGAAGTTGAAAAAGACCACCCATCAGGGTTATTTGGAGATGCACAGGCTAAAAGTTTCACAGGTCCATGGGAAGTACACCCTGGAGCTCCTGAGACGTTGCATATCTACCCGTACCTTCCAGCAGCAATGATTCAAAGGAACAATTACATTGAGGGACCTATTCCGAATTTTCAACCTGTGCCTCTTGCTATGCCATACTCTGTCGAAAAGTGTCCATCGAACGTCCAAACTCCATATCAACCACCATCATCGTTTGCAGTGAAGAATGAAAGGAGAGAGTTTGACTGGTGGAGGGATGATCAAGGTCCACAGGAATGGAATGTGAGGATTGGAGACTCAAGCGCAGGAACCACTGGGTATGGCACAGGACCTAGTTTTGAACCTCCGAGGGTATTGTGAGGGTGAGTCATACTCTCATTAATTTCAATAGTACTTAGCTTTTTGAGTTGCATAGCATAGTTTCCTTTGCCAATGTCCTTCTTTAATTGGTAGTTTAAGGGAGGATAGAGTGTTGCCTAAAACCTTTAGCATCAGTTTCTTCTCAACATAAGTTTACCAGCAAACCTGTTCACACATCAGTTGGTAAGATCGCCTTATAAAAAGTGCCTTTGGTCACAGAATGTTAACAACATTAACTCTGTATTGGTCTTATTATCACATTTGAACATTAATTTCCCTTAACTGGACGAGGAGGAGAATAATATTCGAGATTTGCTTGTAAGCCACCCCTCTCATTTAAAATATGTGGCATTACCATGGGTCAAAGGTCGGTACAATCTTTCTTGTGAGCATTTCTTCAAGTTACACAGTGGTAAAGTTAATTTGGTTGTAGAGTAGCAAATGCTATAGCGCTACAAACTTTGGCAAATATGCTGCATTAAATAATTTGCCTGAAATTTTTTAGAATATTTAATCACCTACAAAAGTGGTTGGAGGTTCCTAACTCACATGAATTTGATGGTTCCATGTCCCGGTAAAATGAAAATACACTGGTGAAAGCAGTCGATTCTGCTTAAGATAACAACTGCCATCAATGTCAGTAGTGGACGAAGATAATAATAGGCATGACCAGGGAGCTGTTACTAAGTAACAGATCCTTCCTTACGATAACCGTATGTTAGTATATACTCAGGGAGCTGTACATTTTAAACTGTTACCAATGGAAATATGAAATAGCCTTAACCTGGTTAGAACAATAGTGCCGTTGCACTACTGGAGGTTTGTTGGTTCATAACTAGCACATTTAAGCTATAAAATCTCGCCCCAGGGATGTTTGTTTGGCAACTTTAAACAAGTCTGGTCGTCAACCAATCTGAAAGTGGGTTTTTATTTTTAGGTATTTTCAATCATGTCCGATAAACTTAGAATATACTGGACTAATACCCTGCTATTCCTCTCACAATTATCGAAAAGGAGATGCATTGAAGTTTATTTTCACCAGTACAGGAGCACAAACATCAAGATATATTTTGAAGCTTTTCAAAAGTCTTTAGAGACCTTTCAATAGTATAGGCCACACACATGAGGACCCAGAGCCTGTTCTACACCTCTGTTAGGATTGATATGACAGTGTCTTCTGTAGGAATGCTGATTGATACTAGGATAACAATATATTGATAACGATTGATATCTATATATCTTACTGTATATATATGAGGAATCACAAATGATTTTTGAGTTGGTTAGCACCATGTTTGATCTCTAGAGTGGGGCAAAATATGTCACCAAGGGCAGAACTAGTTTTGTTCGATACGGTGTCAGGCGCCTACAGTGAAATTACGACCTTCCTTACCGGTTTCGAACCTCTGGACATACAATCAGCATCCATAGCCTAGTGGTTAGGGTGTCCGCATATAAAGCGGGAGGCTCGGGATCGAGTCCCGGTGGAGGCTGGAAGTTTTTTCACTGTTCTGGATTTTCCTTCTCATTACATTTTCAATTATATAAATATATATTTAACCTATATATATATATATATATATATATATTGATATGCTGATACTATATTGATATTATTGATATGTATCAATATATCAATCGATATAAATATATATATATAAATATACATATATATATTCAATCATTTGATATATTGATAACAATTGATAACAAAATATAATGATAACAATATATTGATACTAGGAGATTATGACAACAATACCAAACTGCAGTTTTGAGCAACAAATAGTGAACAATATGGTGATTTCATTTAATTGTCACCTGACTGACCTTGGTTCACCATGTTTTGCCTCAAGAATGTGAATTTCCCAACTGGCATTGCTTTTAATAGAGAATACGGTTCTGTTATATTTTAATTTATGTTATACTGTCACACAGAAAGAGCAGTTTTACTGACATACTAAGTAAATCATCCCATCATTTTAACCAAGGATGTCCGTTTTTCTGCCTTTTCAGGGTCTTGTGGAAAACTGGAATCAGGGATCCTTCTATGAAAGACATGAAAGGGCACATTTAACAATACACAGGAGGTACTACTTTGTTGTTGTATCAATGACTGCTACCACCAGACAGGTTCACCTTGTTAATGCTGTTGTTGGGCGTAATATGTAAGCAAACAGAAAGTGAAAAACAACAGCAATCCTGTGCTGTGAAAAAAAAAAAACCTTTGAAGTCTTTTACTGTTGTAGAGGCAGTTCCACTTAATCGGGGCCGTTCAGTGTATTTTAAGAGGACATCGTTAGTTTTGTAAGGTTTTTATTTATAATGTACAGTCTTTTCTTGTTTGATTTATAGCTGTAAAAAGTTTTCATAAAGAATATTTAAATATTTAAAGCATACCAAGTGCTAAGCATTTTTTTAAGTTGATTTATTTCAAGATGATTTTGTATAAATTTAGAAAAAGAAAAAAAAGACAAGTCATTCAAAAGAGAGAAAAACTAACTTTGTCTCACCATCGAGCTGCGTATCGTGGTGAAGTTTGCTATACGTTTTGGTGGTACTATAGGTAGTTATCCAAGGGAAGAAAGGGTGTACAGGTCCAAAACATCAAACATTTAGTCTCTACATTAAGTTGTAGCTGGGGCAGAGAAATAGATTAAACTTTCAGTGGTTTTGCAAATGCAACAAATAAATATGACATGAAATATTATATGACATATTACATGAAATATTACAACAAATAAAATATTACTATGAAAGATGGTAGCACATCTTCTGTACTTGCTTATTTGGGTTGTTTACCAGATCCAAACATTGAAACCAGGTAGATCCAGCTAGATAGACGAAGGGGTATCCCATTATGCAAAATAACATGATTGGCTCACAGCAGTGTTCCATGCTAAAGATAGCTTTGATACAAGCTTAGTGAGTGTCTAAGATGTTATTTAATATCCTGTATTGAGTTGTTACACAACATTCTTGTTATAACTTGCAGTTTTTATGCGAATTAGTTCGTTTTAAGGAAGTTGCCTGGTTTTTGTGATTAACATTTTCCTTCGAAAATAAAAGATTAGTGTTTTGTGATGTTATTATCGGTTCTAAAGAGTTTTACCCATCAGCACAGTTCTGTAAAACTTTCCACACCAGGTATCTACAGTAGTAACTAGTAAGAGTAACAAAACTTGTCAGCGGTGTTAATTAAGATATATTGGGTATCTCTTATTTCTTCTTAAGTGGCACTATGACATTACACAACGTTATTATTTGAGAGCAGTTAAAAATAGTATCATAATAAAAGCATTTGATCATCTGCATTATTCTGTTGTCAGATGTTAGAATGAAGTTTGTGTTTAGATTTCCAAGACTTACACGACTTATTAGCATTGCTGCACTGTATATAATGGTGTTATGTATTCTGCCTTTTGTAACATCTGGGCAGAAAATTGACGAAACGACTCAACATTGATCATAGTTAAGTAAATACTAAATTACTACTTGGTTAAGAAATAACATCTAGGAAAAAAAGGTCTTATTGAAGATTTTGAGCTGTTACATTTGAACATTTCTGTTCTTGGCTTTACCCTGAGCAGCAAGTTCCTTACAGAACAGCAGTAAGTCCTGCTCTTGCCCGACCGGGTCGAAATGCTCCAACGATTTGAAACTTCTTCAGAACATTATTTTCTCTGGTAAGAATTATCTCTCAAGTTTCTTCTTTGGTTTGTAACTCTAAGTAGGTTGATTAATTGATTATCCAGAACTATTGTAAACATTGTAATCATTTCAGGTTTAACAGAAAACAGTGCTGGACGTTGATGTGTTTGTCTATGTAACCGTAGTGATATCACAAATACACAGTGTATGTCCTGTCTGAAATGTAATTTTCATCTTAACTGCAGAATCTGTTAAAGTGATATTCCAGGGTATTAAATTAATTTTTTAATTTTTTTTTTAAAGGGTTGACAAGATAGCAACATTTGAAGTCGACTTGCTGTGTACTAAAAGTGAAACTGTAGGAAACAGGAGATGTGATATCATTGAAGCACACTGAAAATTTTGATTTTGTTTTTCTGAAAGTTTACCACCAACTTTCTGGTAGGATGCATCTCAATATGACACACTACTAGAGTCATCAGTATATTGTTAACTGAAACGCAAAGTTTGGACCTTTATCTAATCCAAGGTCAAAAATAATACAGTCAAAAAATCAAGAAAAATGTACCTTTTTGCAGCCAGCATGCACCTGATATTACGCCTGATTGCTTCAAGTTCACACTTATGATAGGAACCGACTATTTTCAAATATTTATATCGCAAAAAAACCTTCACAAGGATACTTAGAATACATTCTTCTTTAATCATCACAAATACAAAATTTCAACCAAAACTTAACTGAACCAAGAGTAGATATCACACAGCTTCAAATAATTGAGAAAATAAAGAGTTGTTATCCCCAGGCGTTATTGCCTGGGCATTGTAAATGGAATGAATGAATAAGCAGGGTTATTCAGTGAAAGAGAAAAGAAACACGGATTATGGACAGATACTAAAGACGCAACGGAAATGGACTCGTGAAAAGAAGAATCTGATCGCAACATAAGCAGTGTATGGCTGAAGAAATGAAAATACGATGACTCATGAGGAAGAACAATGAAAGACGGCTGTAGTCCTAACAAAGACAAAGATGACTCATTATGAAAGTGAAAGTGAACCTAAGCAAATAATCGACAAGGAAGCAGAGATGTTTGTTTAGTTTCTATGTGATACATGGAAACGCCCCACGAAAAGAAAGAAAAAAAATTAATTAAACGGTCTGAAAGAAATATTTTGAAGAGTTTGAACTTGGATAAATTTTACAGCTTTTGGTAAGAATTTATGAGCTGAGCATTTAAGAAGTCGTTAAAACGTTGAAAAATAGTTTTAAATAATAAACTGTTACGACTTGCAATATCTGCAAAGAATAACTGTGCCATTAGCGAAGATGATTATAGGAAAAGGTTCTTGTACACAGCTAGGGCATGGTTTACGTTGGTGTATGGGTTTCTCTTATACATGTTAATATAAGTACTAATTAGTAAAACCGCATATTACACATCCATAATGTTCAGCCAGTGTTTTATGAAGTCTGGCGTGTATATTACAAGATGGTTGTTTGTTTTACTTGTTAATAATTATCAGACAAGAGTGAGGGGCAGAGCGATATAAAATTTCACGCCCACTTGAATTGATTTCGTATCTGAAAATAGCATATTTGGAAAGTGCACACTGAAGTCTATATGCCACGCGTACAACAGTCATTGGAGAAATATCTTTATTCTGTAATAACGATGGGCGTGCGTAATGATATGCCAAGAAGGGAACTTCTGTTGTAGACAGATTTAGGAATAACCTGGTAAAATACACTTTATTTTGCAAGTTTTTACTGGTAATTAATTATTTGAGATTTTGGATTTTTTTCAAACAGGAAAAGGAACATAACACTTTTAAGGTAACATGTTTACGATGGAAAGGAATTAAAACACAAATTGTGTCATTTAACATGTACGATGCAGGATTTAAAACTCTATTTGTTGTCAACGTTATATAAAATGATTAATGCCCTTTTAACAGATGTATGTACGAGGGTTGTTGTTTGGTTTGTATATAATCAGTGAGTCTTTCAATTACATGCTAAGATATCTGTCATGTATTTTATCGATGCATAACATACCCACATGGACGTTTATGGAACGCCAAAACCGACAAAAATGCATAAAAAATTTAGACGTTAAATTGTTCTTGGTCATTATCTGGCGATAACTTTGTATTCACATAATGACTAAGGTTTAAATAGTTTGTTTCTGTATTTTTGTCGGTTTTGGTGTTCCCATAGACGTTACCTTGAATGATAAAGATGCTTGGCAATGCTTTCGGTTCTAATATTTGGATATCTCAGAAATTTCGTGTAAAGTTGAATCTTGTATTGTGGTGATGATCACACAACCACTTTATGAATTCTGACGTGTTATTACATGAATGTTCGTGTACTACGAACTCGTGTACGAATTTTCGTGTACTACAAATTTTCGTGAATTTTCGCGAAAAGTCAAGGAAAATCGAACATATTTCACTTCATGTTGTCATTGTAAACGGTGGTACACATTGGAAAAGCGAGTCTCAGCTCCAATAACATTACTTTTTATACTGCGTTATCTGACAAATGACAACGGTTTTAATTAGCTTTAGAGAATTTTTCGCAGTACGCGGTTATAAAAGTACTAGCAAATGGTATATATTCATGTTTCTTTCAACTATATTCAGTTGCGTTATGTGAAATGTTGTAATCTTAAGTAAGCATTTAATAATATTGAACTGCCTTGAGGAGAATTGTGCTTGCTTTCTACAATATGTTGGACGAGTAAACGGACGTGTTAAAATAAAAAAATTACATACAAAGATAAACATGTTATGCATTGACTCTTTTGATCTCGGTCTTCGAAAGAGGACGTTTTGGTTGGACAAACATTTCATTAACTTGCTCAAGGACAACTCGTGCACAATGTGACTTGGGGGGGGGGCGTTAACGAACTTCCTCGTCGAGATGTCGTCAATACTAGTTATGGACGAACAGCTTGTGAAGCACCAAAACAACACCGGATGTGGCTACTTTTAAAAGCCTGATCAACGGCAACAGCTACAATAGCAAAATTTAATTTAGTTGCGCGCAGCGATGCATGACTGTATGTTGTTAGCCACTTCCAGGCGTTAAGTGCAGTAGCAGACAAGACAAGAAGAAGAAAAGGATCCTTAAGTTAGTTACTCTTGGCTTTATTTCGGGCATTATGAGCATTTCTAAAAAATAAATCATATGTGGCAGATGATAACAAGGCACGATAACATGATTGAAAAATAACAAAAAGATACTGGAAAGAAACAGAAACGTCATGTGAAATTGACATTAGGCCTACGCGAAACGCGTGTTTCGAAACAGAACTTTTGTTGGGCAGACGTTGGCAGACGACTGGGAATTCAAGTTTGAAGTCACACCAGAAAGCACTTTGATTGAGCCAAATATTTTTGGGACCATTTAGGCGCAAAATCTTATCGGACCCTAATTTTTTTTGGGTTTAGCCAAAATTTTAAAATTGCAATAACTCCACAACCTTAAATCGGAATCCAAAACTTGGAATACAGTTGTTGGTTTATAGCTGGTAAATGTGCCTAAATATGCATTCATTTTTATCAACTATAATATTAGGTGATGATAAACATCACTTTAAAATTCCACTAAGCAAGGAACCATAGTGCCAGTTAGGCTTTTCAGTGTTTAAGTCATTCATCCACAGTAGAAGTCGTATTTCTACGAAGAAGTTGCATTTTTGGTGAAATTCTAACTACGACACTGCAGAGAACTGACATAAAGACATCACATATCATCATGTGTTCCACTCCTTGAGTGAGGGTACGGGGTTTAGCCAGTCAACCTTAGGTTAAATTCAACCAATACCTTATACCAACACCCCTTCCCCAGGACGCGATGTCCCTCTTTCCAACCAAACGAAATAGTCACAATATATGAAACCCAACTGTTTGACAGCAGTTCTCACATAGCTATTGTGGAGTTTTCATTCAGTCACTGAGGCGTATGGCGACTTTCAAGATTTAAAGGTATGCTGTATTGGTCCCAAATATGCTAGATATTCAAATATGGTCACCTTTGGTCAAAATTCTTAGACTGTTTTTATTACAACCTTTTGAGGAAATTTTACACACTGGGACCAGTCATCTTGTGTATTCCTTAAAACTGTCTGAGAACAATTTGGAGAGTAAAGACCTCCAGTAAAGTAATTTTTAGAAACGTCTAGCAATTATAGCGTGCTGTAATTTGGGGCCTATACTGAATAGGTTTAATCTGTGAAAACATGCCTCAACAATGAGCAGCATTGGCTAGCACACGATGTCAATTACATAGTAGGCTCATGTGATATCACCGCCACTCATACATCAACATGGCATTCCTTCCCAGTTTAATGGAGCGAACCTTTTTCCCGATCTTGTTTGAGAGGTTTCCAAGTTCTCTAAGGTCACAAACTTGACTCATTCAATCACCGAGACATAAAAGTGTCACCCATTGATGGATACGTTTGGGGTTTGTCAGACTCTTGCCGACTTTGTTCGAAGACAAGGATTCTATTCTGCACGATTACCGAGAAATGTTGTACCGCAGGGTACCGAGTTAACTTTGCCAACCGCTAGTAGCTAAGATGAGTGGTGGGCATTCTTTATGTTGAGTTCTGGTTTTGTGGTGGGACAGACGTTTGGAGGAGCAATCCATTTGGCTCTTTGGGTACTGAATAAGAGATGATTAATTCCTCCTCTAGGTTAGGGAATAACATCTTTTCTTTTCACTGGATTCTTTGTTCAGAAGGAGCAGGCCCACATTTCATATTTGCTAAAAGAAATGTTATGATCATAATCATGTATAACCCGGAAACTACAGAAAAAATTATAACTATACACCGAATTATGAATAGTCATCTTATTTTGGTGGTGTACACTATACCCAAGTCTGTGTTTAACCACCGCACACTATAGTTGAATTTCACCGTGTTTTTTTCCTTCAAGAAAGCTCGTATTTGCCAGCTACATACAAAACCTTTAATAGCATTGATCCATGTAACTAAATATTGCTTAAATGTACACTAATCTCTGTTGGCATAACAAATGATTGATTGAAATATAAGATTTTAATGGTTGGAAGTTACTGGTCGGTTGGTGCAATAACACTATATTTCAGCTGATTGTATATTATATATACACATTCAACAGTTAGTAGATTTTCACTGCTTGCAATGAGTCCACAGATATATATATATAGAGTTTATGTTAGTTTTCAAAAGAGTTAACTATATTTGTCCCGGAAACCGACGTCGTATTCCTTCTGTTTTAACTAAATTCCCAGGATGTTATATATACCTTTTGTAATTTTAATATTTGATAGATGATTCTGAATCTTTGACCCTACAGTCTATATCAATTTGAATACATGCCTACTGTATATAGCATTGGTCGTGTTTGATGGCCCATGGTGGATGGCTCAAACTTTCCGTTAGACGCCTCGCGTGCTGGCGGTAGTGGACAGAAGAAAATAGGCTATATGTATAGCAACCTGGTTTGTCCGAGCTACTAGGATAGGACACCGCTGATTGGTCTATTCAGCATGGGCTGACTTGTAGTACGTAGTAGCCTACTTGCCGCATGAGTACACGATCACAAGTAGGATTCGTCTTGTTACGCGGATCAGTACAAACACCGGTAGGTCCTACAGGGGCCTAAGAGCGAACACGATTACACAATCTTGCACTACAGTAGGCCTATATGTGCATACTATACAATGGTAACGAATACAAATTCATGCATAGCGAGTACCAAGCATGGAAGTACACTTCCATTATGACTATTAATGCTAGATAACTATAAATCTACCGGTATGACATTTGTCTTACTTTGTTTGTTGAGAAGGGAGCTGAGGTTTGAGCCTTAGTTGTGTTTCCAAATCTCAACCATCTTGACGTTTCGTCCGACTTGAGTTATTTGCACATAGCAAGGGCGTAGGAACCGGGGGGCTGGGGGGGGGGGGCGCCATCCCCCAGTGAAAAATTTGGGGGCGGAAGTATCATTCCGCCCCCCCCCCCGCTTCGCAAGTCAGAAAACCCCTTTTTCATTTCCAAATGAGAAAAAAATCTCATTTGGAGCA
>KN885861.1:44883-55376 GCA_000934455.1 Apostichopus parvimensis | reverse complement strand
GATCACTTTGTTAAAATAATTTTTTTAGGGTCAATCTTGATAAATTGCAAATCTCATTTCTAAACAATACTTTGCAAGCTTTGGGTAGATTAAAATCTGTATCAAGCGAACCCAGCAAAAAAGAGCCGCTTTAAAGCTAGCAAAATTTTACATCCAACAAATCTTTATACTCTTGTATATTATAGTCTCTCTCTTCTCTTTTCTTTTTTTAGTTCCTAATCAACTGCGCTTAAATATCATGTCGTCTGACTGCTCCTGATTGGCTGGCTGGCTCCTACCAGGGTGACGACCTTAACCTCAATGTTTTTATCAATGTAAACAATTGCTGAGTTCCTTGGCATACCAGTAATTTTCCTTGTCAAGAGCCTACAAAACAAAAGGAATGCCAGCCAACCTCTTGAACACTTTTTTTCCCCTTCTTCTTCTTCTTCTTTCTTTCTTTTATAACTTGTGAGCATCTAGCCCTCTCCTCTCTTTCTGTTAATGGCTGCAGGCTTGATGAAACCAAATCATGTATATGTCTTATATATACAATCTCAGACTGATGGCGATGAGGACGACGAATAAATGTAAAAGGAATACAACAGCTTTTCTCATTTTTTTAAAGCGTATTTAGGTTTTACAAGCATCGGAAAACTTTCTGACATACAAAAGGCGAAGGTCTGTTTTTTTCCTCTTTTTCTTTTTCTTCTATCCTTTGATTTTGGCGTCTGGCAATTCATTTGCCTTAAGAGTGAGGCAACGCACGAACCAAAAAAAGAAAAGAGTAAAAAAAAATTGGGTCCGTCGCTGCTTTGGTGTAGCCATTAAGCAATGTTTACACTATGAGAAATGCGAAAAGATTAAAGGAGCATGATTTACGACGCAGGAGTAGGAAAGGCATCACGAGGATGACTCTTGGGGAAGATGCTGATAAAAAGTATCCAGCACTAGAAAAGTGTCTCGGCACGATGACAGATACTTTTAAAGAGGGGAAATATTTCCCAACCCTCGACTGCCTGGCTTCATGGTTTCACAGTTTTTTAAAGGATGTGTTAACGATGCAAGGTCTAATGAGCAAGAATTTATCGAGAGATCACGTGTGAAGTAAAAAACATATTTGTTCAAAGTTTATACAGTCCCCCCCCCCCCACATCTAGTTGAACCTTGGAACAAATGCCATCTTACATGACGAGATGTGACATCATCGTCAATTGGATTAGATTGTGGTACCTTCTGGCCACTCTGATCAACCATTGCAAACCTACCTCCTTCCTTCCCCCTCCCTCCTCCCTCTCCCTCCCTTTCCCTCCCAGCTGCAACCACATCAGTCCCACACGTCTACGGTCAAGTCCGTAGTCCTGGGGACAATCATCCCAGGCCTCCTACTTTACCCTGGAATTGAATCCCCTTCTCCCCCGCCCCCCCCCACCTTCTCCGATGTTGACAGCCTGACACCAGTGTAATACAAATAAAAAGAAACATTAGACAAATTACCAGGTTATAAACAATCCATTGTTTGAGAACAATATAGTTCAGGCACCAAAGTTTCTTTATCTATCAGTCTACCATATTGAGCCAAGAGTAGATAGCGTTCAAATTTTACTTCCTCCCCCCCTCCCCCCTCTACTTATCAATTGAATATAGTCCTATGCGCTCCTATAAACATCCCAAACAAAGATTAGAAAAGAAGACATCAGATTGCAAATGGACAAAGTAGTACAATAGCCCTTTGTTTGTGAACAATACAGGTAAGATAAAAAAATTTATCAATTAAATTTCTTTACTAGACCGCCAGCAAGATATCATGGCCTATTAAAACCTTGCTTACAAACTACCAATACCACCTTTTTGTGTTATTGGAACATTCCAAAGTGCTCACATATAACCAACCAGTCAACTAGATCCCACTTCAGAAGAATAAAAAGAAAACTGCTTTCAATCACAGCCAACGTGATTAATTTTGTTTGACTAGCTTGGTGCCTATCAGGCTGGGAGTTATTCACACAAAACCCCTCCGAGGTTCTACCCCCTTAAAACTTTCATTCTTTACAACAGATCATCGCTTAGGGTTACAAAATTAATGCGCGATATAATATCCATTCCTATAAACATTAATAGAGATTTAAAATTTCGTACAATCCGCTGAGGGAATTTGCACTTGGACCTTTTGTAAACAGCAAAAAGTTGACTAATCTGTGAACCTAATCTAGCATGCTGTAGTTATTGGAATCACACACCAATGCAAGATGAAATCACTTTTGTTCTTTTTATATGTTATCCACCCGGCTTCTGCCAAGACCGACCCGACCGGCCTGCCCGCGGAGGAGCAAAGATGATATAGAAGTCTCCTAAGGATTATGATAACTGAGGTAACCATGGTAACTAAGGTTTTAAGGTGACTCTCCATTTCAAAATGGTTTCAAATTTCATATTTCTCAGATGAGCTGGAAATAATTTTTGCCTTTTATTGGATTGAAATTTCAAAAACTATTGAGTGAATCTCCTACTTACACTTGGTCATCTTAGTCATTGCCATTTTGGTCGGAAATATTATTTTATCTGCTGTAACCAAACAAATTTTCGGAAGGTGATCTGACATTCATGTTTATCAAAATCAATGATGCAATAATGTTGGTAAATATTGCAAATATTTGCAGAACAGTTCTGAAATGTGTTAATCATAACATTATGATATAACAATTTTTTATTTTTATTATTATTATTTTTTTTTTTACAAACTCTGCATTATGTCTTTGCATTTGCCGACCAATGTAGCCAATATGTGGGATACAAAATTGTCCAATCTTGGCTCTCGAAATCTATCTGTAATGTAAATGCAGCCCAAGAGGCAAAAATTGTGGGCTCAGTAACTAACCAAGTCCCAACTGAGTGTGTTCTATTTTCTGCATACTGAGAAGATAATTTTAAGCATCTTCTGGAGTTTGTTTTGATCAATTAATAAAAAAGATGTCACTTGTCAGGTGTGAAGGATCAATCCTTTAAAATATTAAACTTTTCCTTTTATTAACCCCCACGAAATTTCGTCGAAACTTGATCAAAAAACCTACTGAGTCATTGAGAAAAGTCAGGAGGGGATATTGACTAGTTTGTCTTCAAATTCCAAAAACACATTTAATTTGTAATTAATTCACCAGATGTCAGGGGCTGCCAGGGAAAACTCAAGCCTCGCTCTTTTCTTCTAAAGTGTGTTACGTTTAATTCTTTTCCCTACCGAAATATCGATCGAATATGTGGATTGATTTTACATCTTTCCTTTTTCTTTCTTTCCTTCTTCGTTCCTATTCTCCCCCCCCCCCCCCCCCCCCAACCAATCAAACTTTAAAAACTCTTTTAAGAGGACAAAGTAAACAACTACTTCAATCTGACAGATTCTGACAAGATTTAATATCGGAATTTTTCTTTTGGGATATGCAAATAACGGGGAGACCGGTTATTCCTCTTGTTGCCAGGTACTTCACTGAAAGATACCGTTACAGTCTTGTTTTTCTTTTATACTGACTTTCCTCTAACTCCTTCCCTCCATCGAAATCGTTGAAACAATTTCCGTCAAAGTATTTGGTTCTGAGAGCCTGGATTTCAATGCTCTCGGCAAATTTCAGTCGCAGGCCCCTTGCGCGACAGCAAAGCGAGCTATTGGGTCAGCTAATCGCCGGACAGATGACCAACGTTTTAGACCAACGTGTTTATGTTTGATACAAACACACGTATTATATATGTATATTATGATATAATATTTTTGCCTAATTTGTCTCCAAATTTGTGCCGTTTCACCACAGACGTACAATTAAACCTGATATATCATTTTTGTAACATCTATTAAGCTATAAATGCCCTTTGGTAAAAATGACATAACACCGAGCGATTTGCTCCAAAATTTTCCCATTATCCATTACTGGACAATATTAAGGGGGGGAGGGCGGGATTTCTCCTCGACTTACCGCTCCCCACCCTTACTCCCTCCCCCAGCCGTTGCTTACGTTCTTAACTCCAAATTTTCAGAGCAAAGCACCATTATCATACATTAATGGATACAAAAATAGTTATAAACCTTTGTGAGCATACTACTAGACGACCATCCCATTAATTGATTTTATTAATTGATTAATTGAAACGGTCCTTTCTCTGGTCTCCTACAGAGATTTCTTCTTTGCTGAGGTTCAAGTAGTCCTCACAGGCCGCTGGTGTTGTCCTTGATTGTTATTAACACATTTCTTCCTTTTCCACATTGGGAATCCCCAGTATGATTACACAAATTTATTATTTCACAAATTTACTACATGCGGTGGGTCGAGAAATATATCATGCCGTTTGTTGGTCTGCAAACCATCTCGACACAATAGACGAAACAATAGCAAAGAAACGATAACAGAGTATCAAACCAAAAAATAAACAGAAACCAAAAAAAAAAAAAAATTCCCTTCCTCAACAAGAGATACACTGAGGGCTTCATAACACAAGATACACTGAGGGCTTCATCCACATTTGATACACTGAGGGCTTCATCCACATTTGTCAAACCTGTCTTCCTCTCGTCAAAAATTGACACTATCTGGAGTTTGACAGGAGGTTATGCAAGAGCTGACACCAACCGGCTAGCACAGGTGATAATTATAGCGGGAGGGCACCCTGCCTGACAACTTTGTTTCTATGACTTATAATTCCCCGGCCAAATATTAACTCATTGGGGGTTAGCACTGAGTCAGAGACTACAGGGCTGTAATGGGAGCTAATTGTTTAGAGAGTTATGAGCCAAAGTGGGCCAATGGGGAGCAAGGGCTGATTGACAGCTAGGAAACCAAGGTATGGAGACACTTTACGCTATAAATCTCTTTGTTTTTTACCCTGCTGCTACTTCTAATATGAGTCTCTTACAAATTGACAACAATTTGTGTACCCAGTTGGAGGTTTACCTACAAATCATAAGGCTGCTGAATTTTTTTTTTTGAGTATATGCAGGATGACAAACGCGAGTTATATTTATAATATATGCGCGTGGTTCTTTACTTTGTTTTGTACGGTACACATTCAAAGGAAGAAAAAAACATTTTGACAAAATTAGTTTCAACAATACTATGTAGAATAATTTCTATAAATGACTTTGAAATTGATGGAACTAAAATGCCTACCATTCTTTTCATGGCGTGGAAAATTTACTTAGCGGTCATTAATGATTTGTATAACATTCTCAAAGTTTGGTCGACCAGATGCTTTCCTGGAACTATCTAATAACTTATACAAGTATTTGGCCGGGTGGGGGTGGGGGGGGGGGTTTACAGGGAGAGGGGGCATTATTTGCTTTATTTCAAAATGACACAAATTTTCAAATTTAACATGTAAGTGAAAAATTGAAATTATTGAGAACTATTTACTGTTAGCCATCTACATGGGATTACCTTCAGACGTACTGCAGCCGTTTAAAAAAACACATGTCTGACTGTTACCATGGTTTCTTGCCAGGCTTTCACTGAGTGAGGTTTTGCGATTACCACCACTCTCCCATTTTTACATATTTATAGATTCCCGTTACTTTGCTCCCAGTTTCCTTTTGATCATTTCTTCACTTTTTATTCCTTACTTAATTAATTAAGCATAAATATCTGACACTGATACTACAAAAAAAAAATAAAAAATGAAAATGAAAAAAAAAAATACGAGATGTGCACATTTTAAACAAAACTTAATTTGATTGATATTGATATGAAAATTCATTCGAAAGCACCTGGAAAGTTTGGATATCATATGAACTGTACATTGTGGTAACTCACTGTGAGATGTTGGAACAACCACGCTCTCATAATATTTGTAGCTGACTTTGGGAAGATGCCTCGTTTCTTTTGCCGCCTAGCTGCCTTCTCGTCATCGTCCTCCTCCGTTCCGTCCCCCGACCCGATGCTGTTTTCTAACCCCCCATCTAAGCCTCCGTCTGTAGGAAATGAAAATAAACAGCCATTCTGTTGGTCTTGAGGAGTAAAGAACACATACTGTATCATGGCTTTCTCCAGTCACTGATCATGAAAACATTCTTAAAATGTTTGAATCTCCAGGGCAACTGGTATTTCCGTGCACCGACCCGTGGAAAGACTTTTTCATCGAGGGGCCCACGCATTCCTTCTAGTGAGTAAATGTCGGGACGGGGAAAAAATAGAAAAAGAGCTAGCCACTTACACAGACTACCTCTTGAGTAAGATCGAGCTAGGATGCTTTACTCTCCTTGCAGGAGTATATATCTTTCAGATGGACCCCAAAAATTAAAAATTTCTTCCTAAGAAAGCCCAAAGTCTTATAAAGCTGGCTGATGGAAGTCCCTATATGAAAGCTGATCCCAAATGTGTTAATCCCAAAAACAGACAAACATTTCACAGGATACGTAGATACGTATTTTGGGTCCGAGTTCGCCTAGACAATGATACACGTTTTCTCTATTACACGACTCTTTGTTAGGGTAGAAAACAAGTTTGTACACGGCTCAATGCGTGTAAGTAAGTTGGATTGACTTTTTAGACAAGATCTTCTCCTCCTTGGCAAGTTTGTACGATGACCATTTCCTTTTTTAAGCTGAACTCATCCATTGAAGACTCTGGGACACTATAGTTTTACCAGGATTTCTTTTTTCTTTTTTTTTGCCGAATAGATGATAAAAAAGATTGAGGTATGACTTGTTCATAAGAAACAAAGCAAATGTAACTACAGAAACATCATGATTAATTATCAAATTAAGGAATAAGAGAGAAGATGAAGGAATTAAGATGAGGGATGGATGGATGGATGGATGGGGGGATTAAATTGTGAGTATACATCTGATTCTTGAGAAGAGAGATGAAGAATTATACCACTCTTCAGGGCCCTGGATATGCTTCAATAAAATTCATGCCTTTACCTAAATCCATCTGGGTGGGTTGGGGGGGGTGGGATTAAGATATTGGGCCCCTTTCTCGAGCTTCAATATCTGCTTCACCTCACTCTTCAAGGCAAATCCAACTTCTTTTAACAGCATCTTCCCACCTCCTCCCACCTCCTCCCCCATTCCCGGCTATGATTATTTTCCCCAAGTATAGCGCCATCGATTCCTAACGACCTATATCTAAAATCTGGTATTCAGAGTAAACCTGAGGCAAAGTTTGCTTCAATAGTCTTTCTTAAGTTCACACAGAAAACTACTAAGACAAGGAACAGAGTACTTTGTGTATTGAGTTAGCGAGTACATGTCCTCAGAACGTCCTAACAATACACACTATGACTTTGTGATAACTTCTGTACACTTTATTCGATTAGTAAACAGACTATGAATTTAATTACAGTTTTTCTAGTTTATACCGTCCTCCCAAACATACTTTTCCGGCCCTGAAACAAATCAATTTTGTTTTACCAAACAAACAGTTTTTGTGCTTCCACATGACATAGTTTTGTGGCACAAAACATAGGTTCCACTAGAACATGTCATACTGTCAACTTTATTGCTAAAAACTGCAAAATCTCGATTTTTGAGATAGTTGTTAGCTACTGTAAGCCAGTCTCTGAGAATGGCCCAAAAATTGTTGCGATGCCTTTAGACACCCCCAGCAGGGAACCCCCACAAGAAAAGCGCCAGAAATAATCTTTGAGAGGCCCACGGCTAAAGAGCCCATTACTTCTCAAAATAAAGTCCAAGATATGGTTTTTATGAGGCAGTGCTAAAGGTTTTGGTCAGAAACAACCTCACACAGCTGGGGATCTAGTAAATGGTTCATTTTATCAAGGAGACACTGGTAGTTTTTTTTTCACTTTTCAGGGCTGTTTTTTGTTGTAATCGGATCATACCGTTTAGGGTCACAGGATTTTTGCAGATTCTTCAGATTTTGGTGGAAGAGAGAAAGGCGACAAAAAAAAAAGAAAAAAAAAAAAGAAAATAATAGGGAGAAGGCAGAGCTCAGGTAAATTATGATCTCCGACCAAACATAGTTTTAGGTGTCTTGTGGTAGCCCTGAGGCGATCGGAAAATGAAAGGGGGTGCCAGTAGTGTTAACCTAGAGTAGGATAAGGATCAGGAGGTCATAGATAGATCTACATAGCCCCAAGGCTAAACTTGAACTTAAAGCTCATCATCTATTTGGTCCTCAAAGCTAATTTACTGATGGAATTTGCAAACAAGTTGCCCAAAGCAAGGTATTCATACAAGGATTTTGTGGGTTTCCAGAATAATGTACAACGATAAATTGATCATAATTTTTGCCTTTGACTGGAATGGAAACTGTTACAGTATAATCACTGAGGTACAATCTTAAATTGACAGCTTGTAGAATAATAAGATAATATAGATAATCCAGATCCAACATTTTTGGTGTCCCTCCCCTCCCCCCCCCAAATAATCGACATTTTCTAACATATCAACACCAAAGCTAAACATTTTTATAGTCTTTCAACCCCCCCCCCCACCTGCTCCACCCCAGCTGGTCTTAATTTTCTTCTTCTTCTAACTGTTATTATCATAACAAGAAAATTAAGGAGAAGACTTATTTTTGACAGTAAATTACTCTTGGAAATATAGCATATCAAGGTTAATTCACATTTTGATATATTAAGTTTCAACTCTGACCTACTCAACTAAGTCTCTAAAAAACAAGGTCCCCCCCTATTCAATAAGAGTTAGGGCAATAATCCTAGGAGAAATGCCAAGTCAAGCTTGGTAGCGTCTCGAAACCCCTCTGTTCCGGCTGAATGTCTAAAGGAACATATTGTGAAATGGGAGATTGAGGAAAGGAAAAAGCTACCGTAATTAATATTGTGGGCACCAAATGGCCCTTGTCAAAACCTAGACATTGAATCCGAGTGGGGGATTGTCAAATTTACTTGATCAGATTGTGTCTCCAGTCTGCATTCGGCTGTCCCTGTGGAAGATTCGATAGAGCAGGCTGCCAGATGGAATATCGCAAATATAATCTCACTTCTGAATGTTACCCCGATGGCCCCCAACCCAAATTCAAAAGGTTTTTTCTCTGTATTTTTCTTCTTGTTTTTGGAAGAATTTTCCATTTGCTATTTGACTTTTTCTCTCTCTCTCTCTCTCTCTCTCTTTTCTTCTTCCTACTGAACGCAAGTAGGCCTGTCGACTCGGAAAAGTTACGGCAGAATAAAGGAAAACAAGGGTGGACGGAATAATCTGATCCGAGAAGGCATTAGCCTTGTCTTCCAGTTTGATATTAGAGTGATGGCTTGCGATATCAATTCAAGTCCCCAGAGTGACATGAAGTGAATTTACTGTTTCAAAAATTCATTATTTAACAAAAACCCAATTTGTTCAGAAAATTGTTTAACACTCAAAAAACCTCAGGTCGATGCATCGCACCCGACCTAGGTCGATGCAGAAAAAAGAAAACGAAAAATGAGAAAAGAAAGCACTTTGGAAAAAGAAAAGAAACGACCAATATTTATACTGAATTTATCAGCGATCGATGTATAAATAATCGTAAACTTTTCCTTAATATTTTATTCTCTTTTCTTTTGTTCTTTCTTTTGTTCTTTCTTTTGTTCTTTTCTGTTTTGGTAATGAAAAGGTTTAAATATTGTTGCTGTTTTTATGCACTTGACTGACAATGATATTTACCCAACTTTTCATGACTTGTTTATGTTGTTTGTGTTTGCTGGCAGTACAAATACAAGTATTTTTCGGCCCCTTTCTACCAGCAAACCTCGATATCCATTGATGTTGAGCCAGCCAAAAGCCTGACAATATGTAGCATGTAACAGTATTATTCCCTGATCTCTACTGCAACTTACACCAGCCACTGAGTTTCTGAATTTAAGAATGACACAAAGTCTGAAATTCTGGAAGATGGGTTTATTTTTGTTTGTTTGTTTGTTTCTTTGTTTTATACTTGTCTGCTTGTGAACTTTATCCTAAGCTGTAATACAAGGTTGTCAAATGTTTGACCTGTACAATTGACCTCAAGTGACCTTTCACCTCCTGCCACTGTTTGCTTCAGGAGGCTACCATTTTGTTTAATAGTGTCATGTCATAGTGCTGCTGGGGGGAGATGACACGTTTTTAATTGCCCTGTTTTTACAAGGTATACCATAACAACCTGTTGCAAATGAAACCGATGCCAATGATAGGTCATGACTTACAAAATGTCTTGATATTGGAATTTAGCATTGTTAACCCTGTCTGAACGGCTGAATCACAGAAAACGGAACATTGCGATAAAATAAAGAAAACCCGTCAAGAATTAAAGCACCACGGTGTCATGTTCAGATTGTTCTCATTCAATTCTTCAGCTATGAGTTTGCCGTTTATATATCTCCCATATGAAATCAAATATTTCGTTTGGGAAGCTTCTTCTTATAATAACCTCTTACTTATAAAACCATGACTACACATTCAGTATGCTTCTCTATTAAACAACCCATGCCAAAGACTACCACCAGACAGTTTGTAAATCTTCAACAATCTGCAACCCATCATTTTTACCCACAGACCAAGTACCCAAGAAAAAATTGGTATGGATTGACTGAAC
>KN885861.1:15948-39207 GCA_000934455.1 Apostichopus parvimensis | reverse complement strand
AAGGAAATAAAAGAGAGAGAGGGAGAAAAAAATAGAAGGGGAGAAATAAAATAAAAAAGAGAGGGAAAAAATAAGACGAAAAAAAAAAAAAAAAATCAAATTTGGTATGTTTTCTTTATTCATACACTAATGCACCTGTTCAGGTGATGGCTAGGTGTATGGAATAAAGACTCTCGGAGCAGAGAAGAGGATAGCGAGGAGATGGAGTTACTAAACTTTGCATCTCATCAAATAGAGATTTGAGTATGTTTGTTTTGTTTTTTTGGGCTCTGCAAAACTATCAGCAACACTAAGGAGAATATTTTTTTTGTCAGACTAACACCTTTTGATTAATTTATTACAAACTCGCATTGACTGATCAGTCCCTGACTTTTTGAGAAAACATTAAAACTGCTTAAACATTTCTTTCTCACCATATTTAAAAAAAAAAAATATTTATATGAGCACAATGACTCCTATAACGGTTCATATTCTACAATAGCAAAATCTAGAGTAACAGGAGTGGGGGCAGGGGAGGTAGGGGTGAGAGGTGGGGTGGGTGAAAGGTGGGGTGGGAGAGTGGGGGATGGGAGGGTGGGGGATGGATGCTTTTACTCATTCAACACGAAAACAAAAAAAAAGTTCTAATTCTTTCTAAAATGGCAACTTTGAACAAGAAACAATTTCTCTCCTTCCCCTAATGTTTTTCTTTTTTTTGTCTTTGACACGGAGACTGTCAAGTTTAAACACAGCCTCTTGGCTTTAACATCAATCACCTTGTTTTTCTGGTTTGCTAACTTTTTGAGTTCCAAAATGCTTCAGAGAGCTCGAGGAGAGATGTATACGGACAACGGAAAACATTGTTTTTTTTTTGTTTTTTTTGGGGGTGGGAATTTATTCAACGAGCCGGTTCAAATGTTTTTTGGTGAAGGGATCAGAACCCATTCGATGACAATCGAGGAGTGCCCTTAATTACGAGGATCAATCCGCATACTTCGGCTGCAAAGGTGTGTTGAGTACCTCGTAAATATTCATGAGCCGGGACGCAAGCAGGCGAAAGGTGCCTTCTCGATATGCCTAAGTGACTGGTACTTGTAAAAACTTGATGGCTTTGACATGATTGCTGATGGTAAGAGGGTCGGGGAACACCTCGAGTGTGAATACATCCAAGATTGATGAGTTTTTTTATTTCTCTCTTTTATGGAGGGGGAGGGGGGGTGGCGGGTTAAAGTCAGTGCCCTTTGCCCCTCCAAATAGGTCAATGGATCTAACAGGTGGTTCAAGACAATAGAAAGAAACAAACAAACAATAAATTACAATACCAAAAATGAGAAACTTTGTGAATGAAACGAAACGAACAAACCAGTCTTTTACATTGTCAAAATGGGAGAGAAACCAGATTAAACGACTGTCTTGAGTACCGGGAGTAGGGATGGGATATACAGAGGAGCGAATCTATGTAGAGGTACCTGGGACTCCCTTTGAACCCCCCCCAACCTCCCCCCTCCCATCCCACTACAGTACTAAATCCTGAGCAGGATTTATTCAAATTTAGTAGGTCTTGCAAAAGCTACTTTGTATCCCAGCAGCCCATTTTAAACTTCTTTGAATAGGTATGATTGCCCAACAGCTATGGATGTGTATTAATGAACAAAATACAAAAACCAGAGAAAAACAGAGAAAGGAGAAGAGAATCATTGGTGTATCTTTGGAGGATACTAAATTAAAGATGGAATTTTTAGAGGATACTAAGTCGACAGCTGAAAAGCTTTATCAAGTAGTAGATAATGATGTGAATTATTCCAGAAAGTATAGGTTAAAGTTTATAAAGTTATATTTAGCATACACTGAAGCAACTTCAAGCACTCGATGCCGGATTCGAATAAGAAATTCCGATATCCAAAATCCAACATCAATGCTTCTCGGACCCGCCCCCCCCAACCTTATCCCCAAGAAGGTGATGTTACAGCATGTGAATTTAACTGACCAGACAGACATATTTGAAAAGGGCCGGACCGTGCATTAATATGTTTTCCATATCCAAACAGACCGACCGGCCCAGAAGACGAGAAGAGAAACGGAAAAAAAAAAAAAAGACGACTTCATCCACAATTTTTGGGGGGTTGAACAATCGGCCAATGAACCGCGTAGAATAACAACATGAAACATTGCAAAAGAGATTCTGATGATCCATACCCCTTGTCCGTATTAATATGCCATACAAACATTGCGAGAAGGCTACCTTAACTTCCTGAAGATGCTTATGACTGTGCCGTGAGTCAACTCAGGACGTCTATACGCTAATCGGAGGAAACTCCAACCCTTTGCACTTGTCAAACCAAGTTTCCTGCATTGTATTCTACCCGGCAGGTCAACGAAAAAAAGAAAAAATCAAATCTCGACAAAAATATTGCACTAAAAAGTAAGGCGAAAAACCAGCAATTTCAACGAAGAAACAAAGAAAAAAAATGGCCTTGCAAGTGAAATAAAATAGAAGGGGGGGGGGGGAAGTGAAAAAAGAAAGAGAAATGAGAAGAAAGAAAATTCTCTCTTTTTTGGGGGGGTTTCTTCCAAAGTTTGTTTGGGGAGAAAAAAAAGGTGAAGAGGGAGACAGTACAAGAGGAGAAGAACGATTTATAAATAGACAAACCTTTTTTCGGCAGAATTAATTAATTCCCCACCTCAATCTCACACTTTTGAAGAGGTTGAACTAAACTTTGTGTCAAAGAGGAGGGGATAGGCAAGTGGCTTCAATTAGAGGAAATTATGCCAAAGGAAGGATTTGTCAGAGCTTTAAAGGTTAAACATTTTCACATGGGATGAATCTACACAAAGATTCTCAGATATGCTTGACAGAAGGGATTTCAGTTCTCGTTAGACTCAACAGAGAAGAAAGGTTCTATAAAACACATGTCCATTATAGTTCAAACAGAGGTCAAGGTTATAAATAGGAAGACCGAATACGGGCTTTCACCCGGACAAAATTCTCAGGTCAATATCCTTTTCATTACAGTCTTGTGAAAAGTGCAACGGTGGATTTTTTTTTTCACCATGCTCACATGTTTTCCCAATTTTCTCCAATCATCTCCACTCCCCCTCCCCCCCTCCCCCAAAAGGGATGACTCCTTTCCTCCCCCAATTTTCGAATATAAATGTAATGAATGACATTGTCAAACAGAAACTGCCCTTTTGAAAGTTCAATAATATAATATACTTCATAATACAAACACAAAACTATAGCGGACTTAGTTTGCACTTTTTGTTTCTTTCTTGCTCAACTGAAATTTGGTGCAAAGTTACCCCTTTAAAGTCCCTCACCTCACCAGACAAACAAGCTCCAGTTTGTACTTTACATCACCAAATGATGGCTTAATCCTCCATCTCTTTCTAACTGTCATTCTTATATTTACTTCCTAAATACTCACTTTATATCATCCACGAGGACCCCTAAATCCTGATTAATTAGCCTCGTTTGAAAGCACTCGATATTCATACGACTGCAAAAACGACACCACATGATGAGAACTTCCAATGTTATGGAAGAAATATCCCCATGACAAAAAGGAGATTGTTCATTTGCATTTCGACTTTCCTCCCCCCCCCCCTTACTTAACCCCATCTCTTTCCCTCTTTCTATCTACTTATAGGCCATGGTCACTTAATAGTGACAACATAACTGGTCATTTTAAGTTATCAAATTTGAATCCCCTACCCCCCCCGAACTTTCGTCGAAAACCAAGAGCCACTCGGCAGCTTTGTAACCGATAGTTTTGTAAGTGGAGACAACACTTCACGTGCTCAGGGCAAATCTGTAAGCAAACGCCGCTGCTCAAACTTTTGGCATCTATATAAATGCAAATTTTGACAGCTTTGAAGTACCCTGCATACTCACAAATTCATACCTTTTGTTCGCCACTGTAAGTTCATCCAGGAAGCTGGAAACGTAGCCGTCTCCTCTGACAGCAAAACGATACCAACAGATATCAAAATATTACCCCAAAATGTATGCATGAGCTTTCTCAGGACTCATCAAGTCTCTGTTACGTTTCTTTTACATCTCGGTTTCTCTCCTCTCTTCCAATTTTTTTTGTCTTTCCAGTTTTGTATCTCTCTTCTTTTTTTCTTTTTTTTTTGGTTTTGTATCTATTTTCTTTTCCATTTTTTTTCTAATCTCCACCCCCCCCCCTCGTAGGTGGGATTATGAAGTGCTCCTGAGTGTATGTGTGTGTTTGTGGTTCGGCATAAATTTACGAACGACGGCCTTTGAGGGTGCTCGTGTACGACGGAGACGAAGCTTTCGTTCGAGGGATAAATTTTTGTTGCGAGATGAGAATAAAATGGAATAGCCATCTGTATTAATACTGTCATAAAAAGCATATTCAAAGACACACATTTTTTTGGGCTAAATCTCTTCTTTTTCCTCTCTTTTTTTCCTAATCGGTTCGGTATAAAAATTTGGTCACAGTCAAAAAACTTAATATTAGGAATTCAAGAACAAATAATCACATGTTTTCTAAATTTCGGATTAACAAACTTTGGCAGGGATAAAATTTAATACGAATTTGGGGCATCATGACAGTTTCGCACATTTTAAGTTTGAATAAACGAACTCTAAGCGACATTATTTTTATAAGTATTCATAGTGATATTGGATGGCAAATATACATTGGTCATGTAAACATATCCATAACGAATGTCATTTATAAAATACGATATGACATCATTTTTATTGATATGTAATATCAACAAACTCTGTCCATATTCAATAATCATATTAAAAATGTTCGGCTGAACCTGTAAAGCTTTTAAGTGCCGGATTTAATATTATAATATATTCACAATAAATCTGTTTATATATATATATTGATTGATTGATTGACTTCCTTGTTGGTCATATCTTGTATAAAAAACAACCAACAAAATCAAGTATAAACATTATTTGTGTAAACTTTTGCAGGTGAACATTTTACAAAGAAAACCGTTCCATTTCCAAGTTGCAATCACTCTCGCTAGTCAGTGTCTTTATTGTTATTGTATTATTTTTTCTCCCTACCGTAATAAAAGCCCTCCTGATTACACTGTGCTTCTAATGAGGACCTATATCGAACTCCCCAAACAAATCCACTGTACAAATGACGACTCGTTACAGTTTACCATATAAAACAGCATAAATCCGTCACCAATGCCCCACCATTTCCTTGCAAGAGAAAGATTAAATCTTTTCTGTTTATCCCATTTCGCTGCTGGGTAATGAAGTTCGCGGAATAGCTTTTACGGTGACAACCACGATTCAGTGGACGCTGGTTACGATGGAATTGGCCTCAATTTTAACGTCCCCCCTTGCATACATCTTCTGCCACTATTATTACTGAGCCAATTTTTCTTTTTCCCCCGTTTTTTATTTTTTATTTTTTATGTTTCTCATTTCTTTGCTGTTTTTTTTATAACACCAGTCCTTTCTAAACTCTTACCTCTAGTAAAAGCAGTTTCCACAAATATAAATGATGGCTTGTGATAAATATCAAAATTTGTGTTAGTTCTGATTAAGTTGAATCCATAAAGGAATCCTATTGCCTAACAGTCGTTCTTCACTATGGCTGGCTACGATTAATCAACTTGATTCCATTTCAGGAATTGTAAACATAGGTCGGACATTACATCACTATACGGTAGAACCTTTTCAGGGGAATCTGAAGGAGCTGTACGTCAAGACAAAGAAGTCATCAATATCGATATCACAGAGGAGGTTTGAGCACCGGGAGACGGTTATGTCGTGATGGGAGTGCAAATTTGTAACATCTTTTCAAAATTAGGAGAAGCTTAATTAAGAACCTGTCCGAAACAAAAAAGGCCATTGAAACTTGTGATACACTGAAAAATTTAAATCTATAAATCAATCAAATTATCAATCAATCAAACATTCATTCAATCATACATTCATTCACTCATTCATTCATTCATTCATTCATTCATTCATTCATTCATTCATTCATTCATTCATTCATTCATTCACCACATTACATGCAGTGTAGGAAGTGAACTAAAGTGCATTTCTGTGTTTAACCAAGCTCTGATAAGATCATACTTGAACAAACTAAATAATTAGTTATCATTAATTGAACAAAATTCATCCAAAGTATTATGGGTTTTTTTAATTGGGGGTGGGGGGGGGGTTGTGCGAAAATAACACATAACTATCAAAAAAAAATCAAGTTCTGCACAATTGACATTTTCATTTTTGAGCTACGTTTCTTTGAAAGTAACTTCATAATTTCAATCCTTTTTTACTGGCCTGTTACAGTTCCTCAGTCAATCTGTTTTTGGGGAGTTTTTGTTTTTAAATTTTTATTTTTGTTCTTTGGGTGAGTGGAAATCTAAGGCCATTCTCCCAACAATTTTGAAAATAAACAAAACCTCAACTCTTCCCCGATCGGATTTCATCACAGTACCGAAAGAGAAAATTTTTTTTTCACTAATGACGTATCAAAGTCCATGACAACGATTCTGTTTTAGATTTATAAGAATTCTCCGAGTCTGTTTCAAAAGACGAAGTATCTTTCATCATTTGACCTCTCTGTGATGACCACTCCAACTCAAACATTTATGAAAATTATTTTTGTTTCCTTTGCCTTTTTTTTTAAATCTTTTTTGCAAATAATAATTTTAAGGAAAACAGGCTTTTTTAAATCTACAGCTTTGCTGCCATACAAAAATGAAAGGATGAGGTCTGCCCTGATCAAACTGCCTAACATTTCAAATGGTCACTTACCAAATAAACGTTCTGTTTTTTTTGTTTTAAAGTTTTATCAACTTTTTTCTTTGGCATACCCCCATCATCCCACCAAGTCCCTGATAAATGTCAGCTATCACGTTGAATTCATAAATATTTCACGCTTGAAGAGCGCTCTTCAAACTGTCTCTCAGCAGTTTGCAACAATCAATAAAGGCTTGAAGCTGTCGTTCAATAATAGCCTTTGCCATATTACTCCCCGGGAACGCATTTTCAAAAGATACTATCTAACCGAAGGCTCTCTCTCTCTCCGATTCTTTACTCTAATGAGACGAAAGGAACACGCTGACTCCTTGGACGGAAATAGCCCCCCAGAGCAATTCTCTGGTCGTACAATTAAACTTTGTTCTCCGTAAATCTGTGTAAGCTGCTTACGGTGAGTTAAAAAACGCTTTAAGAGAGCAGCGATATGCAAACGGCAAACGTTAGTTACTATTACTATATTTCTCGTCTCATAGCCTTAAAATCTTTTCCCACGAATAGAGATTTCTCTAATATACTGATGGTTTTTCCCGTTTTATTTTTTAATTTTCTTGCTCTTTACACCATCCTTGAGCACGCGAATCACTCTTACTTAAAGGAGAAAAAAAAGAAGAAAAAAGAGAAGAAAATTGAGCGAATGCCAGAGAACAAATCACTGCTCAAAAAAAGGAGAAAAAAAACGATGGCGGGTTTCACTAGTCATTTTTTTTTCGAGAGACCGGGAGAGATTCCTCTCGACGACGACTCTCATCTCTGAATTGCGTCCATAAAAGCCAACATTGCTTTATAAGCCGAGATTTCCATAAAAAATTGTCGAAGCCATCATGAAATTTGATTCGGGTTTTTCGTCTGGATGGAGTTGTCATTAGAACTCCCCAATTCAAGCCATCCATCAATTCTGACATGCGATGACTAGGATATGAGATTCAGTCTGTAACTGATATTCAAAGGAGAGTGTGTGCACACTACTGGTTTAGGTCACTCACTAACTATACACAATCTACACACTAGGAGGACAGGACGACATCGAGGAAGGGAAAAATAAGATGATGTTAAAACGACACTTCATCTGAGCCTTGGATAAGTAGATTCTATGCTAGTATTCGGGCCCCTATGCAGAATGTATTCTACAACAATGCAAAATAATGCAAGAAATTTCCAGCGACCGGTGCTTAATTACAGGTTAAGGGTTGATAAACTAATGGGATTTAGTATATAAAGAAAACATGGAAAGATTGTTAATTTAAAAGGCTTTAAAAATCGGTCCTTAGATCTATACTACCAGTATAAAGCTATTAGTAATACTGGCAGAGGTAACTGCATAACAATAGAATCTACACTATTAACAGTATAAAGCTATCAGTAATACAGGGAGATGGAACAGCATAACTATGGAATATATACTACCAGTATAAAGCTATTAGTAATACTGGCAGAGGTAACTGCAAAACAATAGAATCTACGTTATCAACAGTATAAAGCTATCAGTATTATACAGGGAGATGGAACAACATTACTATGGAACCTATACTACCAGTATAACGCTATCAGTAATACTGGGAGATGTAACAGCATAACAATGTAATCTACACTACCAACACTATAAAAGCTATCAGCAATACTGGAGGATGTAACAGCATTGACTATAGAATCTTGACCATATAAGACCAGAAAACCGCCATTTATGGCTCCCTGACAAGACTATATATTCTTTGCTGGCGGCATATTAGTATAACTATTCTATCTGATCACCTATACAATACTATCACTAGCATTGATCCTGTACACCCCAATGTCAGCTACATAGAGCTACTGACACCTAACTGGCAAGCATACTTGGACCACTCCAACATTTTGAAATCATTTCTCCACAGATAAATGTATACTTATGTATACTTATGTATACAACATATGTATATGAATACTTATCAATGTTTCAACCACTTCTAGTCTCCCTCTCGTTTTTTTTTTTTTTAAACGAACTGTGAACAACTTCGAGCCTGATGAATTCATTACTGCAATAATTTTAATCTCGGCGGCGATACTTTTTATCAATCATACCATATCTAATTTTTCTCCGAGATCACTGATCTATGACTCTGTATAGCTTTGTCTGTGTATTACACTGAAAATCTCTCCGCTATCTCCCTCTCTCTGCCATGGTTATGTTATCTACCAGATGGAAACATCATCATCAACATCATCACATGTTCTCAACTGCTAGAACGCCAATTATTTCATGAAGTTATAAGTAACCCAAGATCAACTAATATTCTGCTTTATATCAAGTCAACATTTATCCATTTTTTCTTTTGTGTGTATGCAGGTTTATGCCTGTTTTTTACATCATAAACATTCATATCATCAAAAATGTATTGAAAAGTATTAAAGATGAATTGATGTTTCCATGAAAAGATGAAGATGACATGATACCCTTAGACTGTGAAATAGACCTCCCTCACCTTCATCTCAAGTTATTTCTACCCTTCATCTCCCTTTTCCATGTGAATCCATCTATAATTCCTCCCTCTTTCCTCTCTTTCCTCTCCTTCCCCCCTGAAATCTTTTACTCTAGCACCCATGGTCCTTTCCTTACCCTCTACCATATTGACACATGAATATCCATCCCTATGATGAAGGTTGCTTTTTCTTTCCTCAACCTGAGAGAAAACTTTGGGGGGATAATTTTCACAAACAAGTCTTTTGTTTATATGGTAATTGCATTAGCAACTGCAAACAGCTTCACCTCTCTTGACCTCAAACCATGGAGTCGGGTTAAGGTTAATTTTAGGTGCATTCTTCCAGAAGAAGGGATTCTACAGAAAGGGAGAAAAAAGTCGCCCAGTTCTATGACCTTTAACCCAATGAACAGCTTATCAGGGAAAGGTGACCTTTTTGACTCAAAAGCCTGGCACTGGTTTGATATATGATCTTGCAAGAATACCTTGCGGTTGTACAAGCATGACAAGTCTAAGCTCCAGAATTACCTGGCGGCTGCTAATGCTGTATAAAAGTGTCTCTCACACTTCCTCTCCCTTTCTCTTTCTCTCTCTCTCTTGGTACATGCTGGCCAGTAAGATTTACTAGAAAATTACAACTTAATCAAAGAAAAGATAGCAGATACCAACCCTTAAAACTATGACACCCATTTGCCAAAAAAAAAAAATTTTTGCTCCAACAAATGAAATGTTCCAAACAAATGGTCCAAATGTATGTCAGACTTTTTTGAAGAATTTGACTATTCATAAATGAATCATGACTACATCAACTACATTTAAGAAGAAAGCCCTGCTCCCCCAACCCTTCCCCCACTCCCTCCTTTAATTCATTCCCCACCAACATTAAAAACAAAAAAACATACAAACAACAGTTAAGCTGCTTCAGCATTATTTACTGTGCAACATATTTAACACTCAAGTTTCACCAAAGCATCAATTTTAAGAAAATGAACCGAGGGAATTTTTAATGTTTCCCTTTTGTTTAATATTTAATATTTCACTCAGCTAGATTTACCACTCCCATGGAGTGGTAAGGGAACCTTTAATTACAGATATAAAAGTCTTGAAAAAAGTACAGGGAAATATTTGGTTCATACCAGTCCATATCATTATCAAGATCAAGTCCATGTATGCATTTGATTACAATTTTACACTAAATCTGCCAAATAAAATCGCAAAAATTTGAACATCAAAGTTCAAACTAAGATAGCCTTCAAATAATTTTTCCTTTGTTGGTGTGTTTGTTTTTTCTTTTCTTTTTTGGCCAATTGAGTGATTATTTCTTCATTTAATTCCATAAAAAAGTTTGGTTTCTAGACACTTCAAATCATCGTCATTTAATCATGTGCAAAACGAAACAAAATCGAAAAAATGAAATAATTTTTTAAAATTGATTTCATCTCAATTATTTCATAATAACGAAGGGTGACACTTTAGGGCCTAAATTAACTACATTTTGATGATATCATAGCTTGGCTAAATTTAGTACAGAAAATTCACCAGTGTCAAATCAACTTGCTACTATTAGGTGTCTAGAAAGGCTATGAAGATTATATCTCTTTTTCTCTTTTTTTCCCCTCTTTTTTTAATAGTTTACACCAAGTACAAAAGAGAGCTTATCCATCATAGCCCACTGTGCAAAAAAAAAATAAATAAATAAATAAATGAATAAATAAATAAATATTTGAAAAATAGCAAATATGCGCAATAAATATCGCACCAATGGTTTGCATTATTTGGGGCCTCACTCCTTCAATAGTGATCGAGCTATCAAGTTTGTGACTTGTTCTTCAAGCGGTACACAGACCACCAATTCCATGTGCTTCAAATGCAAGATTCTGAAAGGGAGCTGCTCTTGTAGAACTAGTAGCTAGTACATGATTCACCAATTAAAGCTAGAAATTCTTAACATTACAATTTCCTGAATAAGCTCCATTGTAACAGTGTTCTGGGTAATTTATGTTGTAGGGTGATAGTACTGCCAATAGAAGGACATTGGAAGTTCAAGTGGGGGCAGGCAAGTAATAAATATAATATAAACACCAAATGTTGTTTGTCTTGGGTAGGGACATGCAAATGATGGCTCTGTACGTCTGTAGCGAATGAATCCAACATTAAGGGGCATGTTTTTTATTAAATATTGTTGTTCTTAATTGTTACGTTACATAAGGAAGACACCAGGGCACTGGTAGTGAAAAATGATTTCTATAATCATTTCCAGAGACAGAGGGTAAGCCCAGGGATATATACAGCACATACATTGCAGCAACATAAATGACAATAATATTATTGACTAGAGCTATTGTACTTTTCCTATCAGAGGGGAAGGGGGAGAGGGAAAGAGGGATGGGGACTTCACAAACTATCTCTTAGTCACATTGCTTTTAAAGTTTAAGACACTCTAGTCACACGTGACTCTTTACAACACCTTCTCCAAAGCGCTTGCAGAAATCAAGCACGTTTCACCTCTGAGCATCTAAATTTAAGATGGAAATGATTAATTTAGGGGAAATGAGTCTGAAAACTTCAGACCCAAATCTTCATTCTAAAACTGACTGTCAAAAATGATGAATTTAAATAAAATCAGGTCATCTTTCTTATTTTTTCTTTTTTTGGGTCAACACAAGGATTTGGGTTGTGTGACTGTTTATCTTCATTATGCCTCCCCCCCCCCTCTCTCTCTCTATGTTGTGCAGTTGAAAGAGGTCAGCATAAATAGAACTATAACCACCACACCCCAGTCACACTCCTGTTACACTCAGTCTTTTTTCTTTCTTTCTGTATGTTTGTGTTTTCTATATCGACTGTATCACAGCATGTAACATCACAGCTACATTGTACTCCATTTTGAGTATCATCTCGGTTTCTTAATAATACTGTAACCCAGTGATCCCTCGTTTACCAGCCAATATCGCAGTTGCAGTAGTATATGTACCCCCCCCCCCAAACACATGTACACCTCGGAGACCCTCACATAGTTGACCCAGTGACATTAATCCCAGAAGAAAGGCAGAATTGAATCTAGCACACAGCATCCCTCCTTCCAGAAGGATCAGATTTTAGGTCATTAACATATTTTCATGTCTCTAACCAGTTTCTGAACTTCACCACTGCAAACGGTATTAATCTACAAAAGCAGGCCAGCTGATAAAGTTTGATACAACAAGATGGCAGCTTGTTCATTCATTCACCCATTCAATCATTCAAGCATACGTGCATGAATTCATTCACTCATTCATTCATTTATCCATCCATCCATCCATTCATGAATTCATTCACTCATTCATTCATCCATCCATTCATTCATCCATCCGTTCGTTTATCTATCCATTCATTCATTCATTCATTCATCCATCCATTCATTCATTCATTCATACATACATTCATTCATCCATCCATTCATCTATTCATTCATCTGTCAAGATTTTTCAACCATATACTATCGCTGTTTTACAATGACATTTTTGGTCCAATTGAAAAGAACATTTCCAAGATATACAATACCAGAATTAATCCACAGAATAGAACTACAGAGATAATATTGAATTTAGAGAGAAAGGGAAACATGTGCAATAAGTCTGAATACAACATTAGTACAATTTCTGATCAATGGGAGGGGGGGGGGGAGATGGGAGTAAAACAAGGGGTGAATGGTAGAGACCAATGACTAACAGGACAGAGGAATGGGTCTATCTCCCATTCCAGCTTCAGACAACCCTCCTTTAATAGACATGATTATAGGAATAAAACATAAAATGAAACATCAACACAGAAAGTCTACTATATTCTTCCCTGCCTGGTACTGCCCTGTCACCTTAAATACCAAAATGACCCCCTTACCCCCCCCCCAAGGGAAAAAAAAACAGGAAAAAAGACATGAACAAATCCAGATATTTGGCATTGATCTTCAATCTTAAAGCTACTTTCTATAGCTTCTCCTTCCCTACATGTAAACTACACAAGTAATAGTGGCTTTTGGCTTCCGGTGGTAACTTGACATGTCAATTACTAGATGGAGAGCCAAGATGATGTAAGTATTGCATCTCTACTGTGGAGTCTTGCCAGCAACAGCTTAACGGGGTTATTGTCAGCTAGATCATCGATGGGGATTTGTCGAGTTCCCGACTCGAGAGCGTATTTATTATTTCTACCTGCCTCTCGCATCATCGCTGACCTACGAGCAGCATGTTCCGGGGTGAAATAAAGCAACATGGTGTCTAATGTGATGACAAACTCATTCTTACCCCCATGTTAAGATAACGATTCTCTCAGAATATCTGCAAGGATGGGGGCGGAGGGGGGAAGGGAAGATATTTTATTGTAAACGATTGTACCTCCAACTAAGCTAGTACGTACACTGGAGGTATGACAGACGAAGAAGTTACCACAATTCATAAGGAATCCAGGGCTGTATATATAATCTCAAAGACTGGCATTAAAGCTTACTTGATAGGTTTTTGATGTATAAATTATACTTTTGAAAATCAAATGGAAATATTCAAAATGAACGCATGAATCAATGTGTGAAAGGCTTCAAAAGTGATCTTTGACAAATTTCTTATCCACCCACTTATGATATATATACTAAAGGAGGGGTCAAATGGTGTCTCAGTTACAGAAAAATTTCTTTAGTAAGGGTGGGAGGGATCATGGGTGGGGGGGTGGTAGTTAGATGGGATAAGGGTAAGAGGTGTGAAGGTTAGTTCCATATGTGACCCTTTTGGCCTATCAACCATAAATTGTACGATTCAATTTCACTTAATTCGTTGAGAGAGCCTGTTTATATTATACTAACATATGCTAATGTAGTAATGTTAAAAAGGTAAATTTTTTGCCTATAAAACCTTCTCTCTTTTGGCTGATATATTGTAAAAACACTTTTAAATTTTTCCCACCGTGCAATAGCACCATGATACAATTATCATTACAGAGAAATCCACAAGCCAAAAAGTTTCCGAGTTGTTGAATCCTTCCTCACTGTCAAGTTAACCATGCTATTAGAGCAACCAGTTTCTTACATACCCTAACAAGCATACATCAAAGGTTATCCATCACCGGGGGTTACAACCTACCAGGAGTTACGGTTGGAGCCTGGTGGTCTGTCTGCTGGGGTTGATATTGTCTACCTGTATCAAACTAACTAAGCTATTGACTAATTAAACCAAATTACAGTCTTTCGTCTCTCTTTGTTTTCCCTGAATCATTTTATAGCTCAATTCAAAGTTATAATCCCTTATTTCCAAATAGCATGTCAGCCAGTAGACAACATTTCTCGTAAGTTATCACAGAACTACCCACACAGCTGTGTTTTCTATCAAGTCAAGAGGATGTAAACAGAGTGTAATTTTCAAGCAACAATGTCCTCTCAGTTTGCTTTTAAGCGATCATAAAATGATGCAGTCTAGCAGAGTATCGTGAGATGGTACCAGATTTTCAGTGACTATGACAGCATGTTCATAAACTGTGAATACAATGATCGTCACAATTTTTACAAGTACCAAGAAAAGACCCACCCACCTTCCAAAACTGCTTCCAAATAGGTTGTGAGTTGTGAGGTTTTGAAAATTTTGTGGCCAAGTTATAGCAAATCTAGTTATTTTCGTCCAGTACAAGCCAAATCAGATCGCATGACAATCAGATCGCATGACAAGGCTACTGCTTCTATGCAAATACCATGAATCTCATTAATTCCCAACTTTTTTTATTCCATTTTGTTGGAGACATGGATATCAGTATTTAAAGTAAAGTAAAATGTGAATGTTCAATAGTGGGATTAAAAAATAATTCACGCATGCTCTCACATGGTTGGGGGAGGGGGGGGGCTTGCAAGATAATGTATGTGTTACTTTCCCAACATTGGCAGAATATTTGGGTATGCACTACGCAGGTATCTAGCTAATTTCTTGCCCAAGTATCTGGTTCTGAATTTTCTACCTGGTGCAAACACTATATCAACCATTTGTTTACCATTTATTCTTATAATTTATCAGTACACTATTATCTAGGAACACTAGGTTTTTTCATCTTCCCCCCCCTCGATATCTCTCCAGACCCTTCTCAATCACAAGTGGGGGGGGGGGACAAGTTGGCCTAGCGAGAGGACATGTAATGTTCAATTAAATGAAATATTAAATGTCATTCTGACCAAAAAAGGAGATGTTTTTTTTTTTTTTGACTTAACCAACCCAAGCTTGGCTCTTCAGCTCCATGGGGTTTCCCAAAGAGTTTGGAACCACATAAACTTGTTTACAGTGTGAGAAATATACTATTTGTTGCAATGGATACCAGGATCCAATATGCCCAACGGGCAAACTGAACCCGATCTTATTCGGAGCGAAAATAAGACAGTGACATCAGAGAAGACATGACAGAAAATTGAAAGTAATTTAAGAATTTGACAGATAATTTAAAGAGTAAAACCATGTGTCAGACGAGCCCTCTAGCTTCAACATCTTATCTTCATCACTTGTTCACCTGTTCGCTTGAGTACGCTGGCTCATTACGAGACACCTTTGACTATGTGATGATCCTATTGGTGGAGCCATCCATCCATCCGACGACCACAAATATGAAATTTGAAGTGAGCACAGACGCCTTCACATCCAGATAGACATGTGAACATGTTACAACAGACTGTGCAGTAGTGCTAATATCCCACACTGTGGCTTGTATGTGCTACAAATGTGAACATGCTCTTAATGTTTATGCAATTGTAATTTAAATACCAGGGATCACAAATGCCTCATAGGGCATCACAAGGTTGGGTGGGAGAGAGCTGTTGGGAGGGGATAAGGAAGGCGAAATATAATTTTGTTGAGGTTATGTGGGGGAGGACCATCCCAGGACTTCTCTAAAGTGATTCACTGGATGATTCACTTACCTGTTTCACTACTGTTGTCACCAGAATGAACTGAAGATACCATACTGGTAAGAGGTGGGTCGGACCCAGGATTGGAGTGCGTGTCCTCTTGTTGTTGGTTATACGCCCCGTGACCTGGTCCCGAATTTGAATTTGCCGGCAGCCCACTGTTTGAATTCAAACCTGTCTGGTTCTGACTTTGGTGTAAAACCTGTCACGAGAAACGGAAGAGAGAAGGAGAAAATAAGTATGTCGGTGTTACTGGCATCTCTGATCTAATTCCTGTAGAAAAGGTCATCAGTATATTGGTACCCAATTTCAGCATGCTAAAACTTGCTAGACATATTTTTCACAAGTACATTCCTGGTAGTTCGGACTCTCCACAGTACTTCTTGACATTTGAATTTGTGTTCATTAATATTAGAGAATTCAATGTCTCAGTGCATTAGGACAAATGTCTCAAGGGTACGGGTAAAAATTGCTCGTTGAAGTCGGTGCACCGGTGATGACTATTATCAGACTTTCTAGCATATTTTGGGCCAGTACTGATGAATATTCATGTGTGTGGTGAAGCAAACACTTATTGAGAATAAATAAATATTACTGAAAAACAAAGTTGATATCATCATTTGTTTCGAAATAATCAAAGATAAAATAATGCAAGAAATTAAAAATCTATGTCACAGTGATACAAGAACATTTTCTCTGCTTTCTCACCACTACAAATAGCGAAATATCTGTTGCAAAGAAAAAATAAAAATCATGAAACACTTTGTCTTTAATGCTTTATAGCTTAATTTTAGAATATCAGTCACAATCCAACTCCATTTATTGTGTGCTATTTTAATGGGTTGTTATCTTCACTTAACGACGATTGATTTATTGTTTTTCTGCATATTTACTTGTTTACTTCTTTACGCTATCTGTTTACTTTGTTTGTTTACTTATTTTTGCCTGGGTATATTTGTGTCTGTCGTCTTCTGTTTTTGTTTACTTTGAGGTTACAATGCTGTCTATGAAATATTCATTTCAGAGCAAAGTAGCAATTATTACGCTTCTAAGAGCACCAAAAACAAAAAAAAAAAATGTAAAAATCGTGACAGCTGTGGGAAACCGGCAATTAAAAAAGACAATGGTAACACCATGCGCCACCTTGGTAGAGGCTATAAACACAAGCAAAAGGGGCAGAACTGGAAAGAAAAAATGTCGGTCACTTAAGTAACACACTGTGTAGCTTGGCATGCTAGTCATCCTGAAGAAGACCCAGGGAATCCCTTCAGAAGCCGTCCAACTCAATTTCACACAGAGTAAGTGACAGGTGTTATAATTTCTGATCAGCATGTCCAGGGGCGGGCTTAACATGATGTCGAGGAATGAATGGATACCACGCGTCCGTGGGACGGGTAAAATGCTCTCCACAAAACAGCCGGGATAACCCATCCCTGCTGGAACATCTTCCATACCACATAATAATCTTGTTCCTTGCTTATGAGTTTCACCTTGTAACACCGGTCCAGCGGGGGCATGTAATCAGCGACAACCCTCATTGATGGGGATTTTTTTCGCTCTGTAGGGTTCAAGTTCATTTCATTTTCCGATGACGAGATTTAAAACCACACAAGTGTTACATTGAGCTATCTGATTTCGCAAGGTCTGCATATCGTCTTTTGATGTTTCTACTCTGTTCATTGTCCACTGCTCATAGCTTTTCATGTATCTCACACGTCCTGCTGTGGTGTATAACTAGTACTAGTCTCTAGGTGTTTATAATGTACACGTTGACAGGCTTATGAATTAGTCAGGAATCTAACCAATAAATGAAAGCAAATTTAAAGTATCTCTTAATGGTTACACGATTCAATGACAGAAGAATCCATCTGCACTGGGCAGTCTGTCACCATGGCAACCGAACAGCAATTGACCATGTTTACACTTGTATGCTCCCAAAAATTGTCATCAAGGGTTTAACTGTACATAGCAAATTTTGTTAACACTTTTGGCCATTTGTAGCATATACTACCCAAGTTTGCCAATAATATGGCTTGTTCCACTTTGTTTTCATTTTGGCGGAGGTGAGATCCAGGATATTACAGGCCCATCTCTCTCCCCCGTCAATTAATTCTAGTTCTCTAAATTGTTAGTATTAAACCTATCAAATACATCCTATTACAGGTTTAAAAATAACTTTTGGAAAAGAAAAAAGAAAAAAAAAGCGTGTCACATACAGAACCCAATTTTGTTCTTAATTCGCGTTTCCTTATTTCGGTGGAGATTGGCCAAGTTCTTCTTTTCATATTAAATCCGCTTGCATCCCTAGACCATCACTGCATGTCTATTAAATCTAGTATATTATTCAATACTTCAAATTACACCAAATTTACAATTTGCTTCCTTGTTTTTTACATATCTAAATACGACACTCTTCTAATTAGTCTTCTCTTTACAATCTTTTGTTTCTAAATTGTCATTACTGATGGAGACCTTCTAGGGGAGCTTCTTAGTAGGTAACTGTTTTAGAACTTATAACATCATCGAATAATCAGCAGTGACAAGCAGCGCTTACAACATGTCAAGATTTCATGATAACCAATCGGGCTCCTCCTCCTCCCGGATAAATATAGCACTGCAAGGAACAAGTTCATTACTCCGAACGAGAGGCGGTGAGAGTGGAATTTAGGGTTGTCAGAATTGCAGGTTTGATTCTGAAACTTGTATACTTGGTACACTTTTGAGAAAAAGTTTAAAGGTTAAATTTCTTCCCCCCCCCCCAACCTTTTACCTTGAATAACTTACAATAAATTGCATTACAGGCATTGTTCACAATTTAGCATGTTTTGGGGCAGATTTTTTATTTTTTCTATTTTTAAATATTCAAAGATTTCCAATAGCAATTGATGTGCAGACCCAATTTCCTTTGAAACAATGAGCCTGAAAATACCTTCACAAGCTACATGCTAACAATTTGAACTACCTGCTATGTAGGAAGGGTGGACAAAGTGAGGTGTGGACCAGGAAAGAGGAAGAAATTGAATGACCAAAATGATTTTCACTTTCTCAACAATCTCTAAAGATTTGATCTGTTCTCCCCAAGAACATCATTTCCTTCAATTTGGTGTCACTAGTGTATCCATAGGTGAGTCTAATGGTGGCTTAGTGCCAAAAAAATGTGTCACCACCTAACCCCCCCCCACCCCTTTGCCCACCCTTTCCCCCACTACCACCACCATAGTTTGCAAGTGCTAATCCGTGCACAGCCGGTAATGGGGTTGCCAAGATATTTCCAAGGGATGCGAGTAGTGGAAAAGGGTTAAAGGTAGTCAGTATAGGCCGCTTTAATTTGCTAGAAGTTTTCAAAAAGTATTTTCTTGGAGGTCTTTACCCTCCAAGTTGTTCTCAGTCATTTTTAAGGAACACACAAGATGACTGAATGTCCCAGTGAAGAAAATCTCTTCCAAGGTTGTACCACAAAAACAGTTTAAAAAGTTTGACCAAAAGTGACCATATTTGAATATCTAGCATATTTGGGGCCAATACAGCATACCTTGAAGAAACACTGAAGTAGGCAAACACCAACAGGAGTTAAATATTGAAGTTTTAATACATTATTGTGCCATTGTTCCATTCCCAAAACATGATATGGTATGGTTTGCAAATATCATCATCATCATCATGATCATATAAAAGCTTTCCTCTCTATGAAAAGAAAACTGGGACTGTTTGGAATATAAGGTCAAAGTTCAGCCAAAGTGTGATCAGTAATGTAAACAATGTTAGCATGGGGAGTACATGGTACACTTTCCATTGATAAACAGATATTAATCTTGTTTATAAAGGAAGCCTCCATGGAACCAGTCAATTTAAACATTGGGGATGTACTTAAAAGCCACAGGAAATGGAAGCTTTTATCATCAGAGGAATTTGTGGTGGTCTTGGTTTTTGCAGGGTGACCCCCCCAAAAAAACGAGGAGAATGACATGAGGGGAGGGGGACAGAAAAGTAGTCGTAAAATATTAAACATGTAGGCAGATATGTTTGAAAAATGTTAAAATATTGCTTCAGCTGGCAAATATCTCATGTTGCTTTGAAAAAAACTAATCCGGAGACATTCTTACAACATTGCACCCCTGACCCCAATTTCCATGTGCCCCTTTCCATGTTCCCCCCACACCCCACATGCCATACCCATCCATATTACTATCCACCCAAGTATCCCCAAGCGTGGCTATACTAAACAGAAAATAAAAAGAATCATTTAATCTGAAACAAATTTGTATATAACTCATTGATTATTAAGGAGGCCGTTTTTTTAGATTGCCTTCATTCTGTGATTTAAAGTCATATAATTTATATACTACAACATAGTGAGGGACACTTTTATAATCCCCGATGACATGCACCTATAAAACTTACCCATAATCAGGGAGCCTCAGACCCAATTGTCTTGGGAAAGGTTGGATTCATAAATTCAATGTACCTTACAAGTATTGGGTTATCGATAGAGGCTTCCTCCCCACAAATCAAAGTCTCCAAAATACCTGAATAGCCTAGGCCCAGCTGTCAGGATCGAAAGGGTATATATATATATATATATAGACTCACAGAGTCTGAATCAAGTCATCACAGACATAAATCGCAGTGCAAAAAAATCTCCTCCACCTTGTCAAATCCTATTTCAAGCAATGGGATCTAATTCTGGACAGGTGTGTGGCTTGGGGAAACCCTCCTCATTTTTCTTCCTTATTCTATTTGAGAGGGAAAACCCCTCTCTGACAACAGACAGGCACAGGAGGCACTACTTGCCTTAACAACCAACCAGTCTTTATTTTTAGTGGTACAAGTTCAATGAGGGCCGCAGGTGTAGCGATATGTCATGAGGGCATTACTCCACACCTTGACAACTCCAAAACAATTGCCATGATAGAGGCTTCCCCCAACCACAGCATGTGCATAGCACCCAAGTGGCAAGACAGACACCTTCTGGAGCACGACTTGACAGCAATTGTCAGTAGCCGTCAAACGAAATGAGAGGGAAGGAGAGCTGTTAACGATATGATTACTAGCCTGGTTGGGTGTTGGGTACACTGGCTATTAAAACTCTAATGGATTTAGAGGTGTCGAGACGACATCTATAGCAGAGAAGCTCACAGGGAGGCTAAGTAGCCATGTACTCTGACGAATCAAGAACCACCACACTTAATATCTTAGACCGTTTGAAAACCCAACGATCCTACGGATTCGGGGCACGGCGATCGCTGAGAATTTAACCCAAAAAATTACATGAAAAATTTCAGTTTGTTTCATGTTTCCTTTCGGCAGACGGTTATCAAACCTAGGGCATCTCGATCGAGATGTCTGTCCTACCAGAAGACAACTTTTGTCAATGGACTAAATGAGACTGGATTGCTCAAATAGATCCAACCAAATTGGGTAAAAAAAATCCGAAGACCGAAATGCTGATGCGAAATTGTTACTTAATTTGCAAACAGCATGGGCAGACAGTATTGTTAAAGCCCTTAACAGCTCTGAAATGTCTCAGGGTTTTAATTCATATCAAAGAACTACAATAAGAAGCATAAAGTCAGTACGGACCTGAATATCGAAAAACCATAATAAAAACTTTTGTAAAGTAAAAATTTATGACTGTGGAAAGAACATCATTATCATGGCATTGCAAATGTACAGGACAAAATATTGACTTTAATTGTAAATTTTGTTTGCTCTTGTCTGACAAGAAACTTAAAATTTTATCATTGAATACTTATTTTGCCTCAATTTTTCTGCACAAATTAGACTTTTACATGAGATGACTGCAGGAATTCCGATGCTGTTTTGTATGCCAGCGATTACGAGCTTAGAGAACTCGCACGATTCATTGAAAGTTAGATTAATATATCACATCCCTAAACTAGAAGATGTAGTGATATTTTCATATTGACATTCATAGAAGTTGGTGCACAGTAATCAAAATTCTCCGTTATTAGACTTCAATAATAAAGTATCAGGTACATTGTATTATTATTATTATTATTTTAAGAATTTCTTTTTTTGGAGTATTCAATGTCCTTCTCCGATGAAATCACATAAATTTTGCTCATTTGCAAGTGTTATTACATTGATTCATATTGAAAATTCATATTGAAAATGTTGCAACGTTTTTTTCTTTTAAAATCAAACTCTCTCCTCTGGCATATAATATTCAGGCCTAGATCACCATCCGAGCCAATGTGCGCCCTGGTGCACAGCCTATCTCCCAATTGTCTTTTATGCTTAGAAGACACCGATCCAAGGCCAGCGAGAAACCCAATCAAAAGAAATGGAAAAGAACTGTAAAAAAAAGAAGCCCGCTTTGTGCTTAGCTTCTCTTCATCAAACTGATTGAAATGCTGTAGGAATTTTTTCATTTCCAATAAAAATCTTTCCCTTTTTCTTTCCCTTCTCCAACTTCCCTCCGTGAAAGTTTTACTCTAAACAAACTACCATTATGAGGGCTGCAAAGCATAAACATAATTGTTCCAGTCCTGGGTTCAAATGATCCTATAAACATACAAAGCCCAAGAAATAAATAAGTAAACAAATCGTAAATATTGTAAAGCCTGGCCTTTTAATAGCCAACAACAAAATATGACAGCGTCTACCCTTTTATTTTTTTTATCCTTTTTTCGACTTTTCGCATTTCTTGGGATCACTCTCCCTAGATTAGCAACTGAGTTTTTCTTTTTCCCTCCTTGTTTTTCACTTGTCGGGAATGATAATGCTGTTACGTCTGTCGTGAAATCCTGCAAAAGATATCTTCCCTTCAAGCAACATTTTAGTGTTAAATTGGCCAAATTTTTTCCTGTACTGTATTTCAAAACACAATCGCTGGCGACGATATTTTAGATGGATACAAAGTAGTTTATGAAACTATAATTTGGTAAACAGAATATTTTTTTCTTCCCTTTCAAACACCAACCCCCCCCTTCCCAGTGGCGGAGCTAGGGGTATTGGTCAGGGGGGGCGAGAATGGTCTGCAGGGGCGCTTTCGACACTATCTAAGCGGAGCGCCACCATTGGTTGGCGCGGAGCGTACAGAAATTTTTTGAGTAAAGATACACTCTAGATCGCCGGAAATGACCCTTTCCGGGCCTTGCTAATTTGCAGATAAACGAAGA
>KN885861.1:0-15898 GCA_000934455.1 Apostichopus parvimensis | reverse complement strand
CAATTTAGTTACGTCCTATTAAAAAAAATTCTTAAAATTATTTTCGATTCTTTGCCTTACTATTTTTCTTGATTAATTATTTTTTTCAAAGCAATATGAGATGTTTGCCAGCTGAAGCAATACTTTAACATTTTTCAAACATATCTGCCTACATGTTTAATTATTGAATGGATAAAGTCTTAATAACACTGTAAAGAAGTTACCTTCCCTGTTGCATTTTATTTTTTAATTTGTCTCCTTTTTAGGGTATCTATGTACATGTCCATGTGTGTGTGAGTATGTGTGTTTATAAATGTTATTATGTGTTTGCCCCATGATTTATCGGCATCATCAGTGCATGCCTGTTCACAAATGACTGACTACTTTATAAAAATATAAGCGGTTCTTATTCAGCTTCAGACTGCGATCAATTCACACAAAGTGCGTGGAACGAGACGGAATACATTTCATAATATTTTATTTATACACCATTTTTTTCCTTTCTTTTTTATAATTTTTTTTTTTTTCCTTTTTTTAATTCTTAGAAATGTTTTCTATCTTATGATGTTCTCGCTTTGTTTAACCTCCACATTTTTCTGAGCTGGCAGGCTGTACCAGTACCCACCCGACTGGCTAAGTACGAGAAAAAAATCTGAGGATGAATTCCAGCAGCCTAGATATTGAGACATGAGGGATGAATTCATTTGCCTGAGGCATCGTTGTCGTTCAACTCTGCTCTGTGTGAAGGATGAAGCTTCCCTTCTCTTCTTCTTCCATCTCAAATTGAGATTCATACGCTCAATGTTTACTTAGCAGTGCGCAATGAAGCGGTTGTCCAGCGCTAGTTTTTTGGCATTAATATTTCACTTATTCCTAAACTAACTCTGAAAACGCTCGATTTGGTCGGCCACTAATGCATACACAAACATGTGTGCAATTAAGAGCTCAGGAAAACACATGGGGAGGAGAGAAAACATGGCTCATTAGCGAATTTAACCAACACTCATAGTCAAACTTGGCCTTGCCTTTTAACCTAGCAACACATAAAGAAAAGCAAACAGCCGAAGCTTCCTGAGCGTGTCAGCACAGTGATACAGCCATGCCGCTCGCCGAAACCACGACGACGACAGCAAGCGAGAGAGAGAGAGAGAGATAGCTAGAACGTTGGGTGACATAATACAATGGAGATTTATTTTGAATTTTCACCTGGGGCTGATAATATCCTTCCATTATTAAAGAGAGGATTAAGGGCGCGATTGTACAGGTGGCGGCATTGTCACCCTAACTTTCGTGAAACCAAATCCATTGATGCCTCATACAAATTGTCATTGTAGCGACGAAACTACAACATCGTTTCGGCCAGCTAGAAACAATCTTACAGTTATCATTGAGACGTGATGATTCAAATCGTGTTAAGAACAGCTGGAAAAACTGCGACCAAAAGATGTATTTCACAATACTTCATAATTGATATGCAGACCTACACTGCAAAAATGAAGATATCTACCTCCTTGCTACCTACTACTGGTTTTTAAGCAAATTTTAGATGTACTTTCAAAGCAAAAGAATTCACAAAACATAAAACACAAACAAGTTTGTCCAAATGCATGACAAATTTGACCTCAAAACAAAGACCTCGATATAATTTTATGTTTTCAACTTTCAACAATATTCAAACTATATTTTTTTATAAGAATACAGAACGTAACTTTCAGATACATTAAGAAGTGGAAATTAAGATGAAAGGTTGTAACATCTTCCACATGTTTGACGTTGTCATTGTCATTGTCTTTGTCGCTATGGATGTCACTAATTATAAGTACTTGAAATCGTTGCAATGGTCTATTTTCCACCGATGTGTATAAAACCGTCTGTACAAGGTATATATATGCTAACAGTGTTCTGCAACAAATTTCCGATTAAAGCATGTAACATTAAAAATGCTCTACAGTGTTTTCACACATTAAATGCTGCAAGGCATTTCCAGCCACACACACACCGATATATTCTATTTTCGCTCAAATCCAGATGACTTGGAGACTATTTCAACACTGAAGCCCTGGTTAACACTATCAATCATCTTGCTGGTAGACTACAGTGAGGAGTATTTTAAACGTGCGTGCGCCACAAATTTTCATCCGAGCCAATTGAAAGCCTTCTACTGTTTACAGATAGTAAAACAATAGGATGTTCATGCCTTAATAGTCTCTGTTTACAACTTTTAGCTAAAAAGTTGGACATTTTGGGGTCCAAAAAAATTTCAAATTAGTCACTTCGGCAGTCAATATAGTACACAGTTGTTTACAAAACTTTAAACAGATCTCCAAATGTAGATAAATATGTATATATCTTACAACCTACTGAGCAATAATTTGAGACATGACATATTACATGGTATTTCTTTGGTAATAAGGTGCTTTTTAAGTACCAAAATGAAACTGTGAATATTCATGAAGGGTCGGTCGGTTCAGGCATTTTCTTATTACCGTTAGGTTTAAGACTGAATGGTATTAGGAAATATCCTTTAGAATGTGTATTCCCATGAACATATGAACATACTTACTACCCATTTATCCTTCACAAACAAGAACGTTTTCTATGGATATGTACTACCAGAGAATGTGGATAACTGGATGGTTCAGAAAGGCAAAGTTTGGAAAGGAATGTGCTACAATAAATATCTTTAGCATAAAGTTCATTTTATGGGGGTCTGTTTGGACGTACTACCATTTCAAATTATGAAAAGGGATAATCTAAAAAAAAAAAAATTAAAATTTTGTACATACTACACCAGTAATTCTTCACAATTGTTTCATGATATTTTTTATTTTTTTCAATTATTCTTTTCTCTTCTGTTTTTTCCCCTTTTATATAGACTTGATTAGGATTATAAATAGTTGAACTGAATGAACTAAAACAGTTCATTCTCTGTATCACTTCTCATGTATAAAAATATATGATACACTACTCCAATTCTCTCTACACTGCTAATACCACGATATTAAAACCTCCATGGCTTGGGCAAATTGCGGCTAATTTTTTACGATGTGACTCATAAAACTACAGAAGGATACTACAAAACTCATCTCTTTTGGCATTGCTTTCCCCAAATAAGAGAAAGCCTTCTTGGTATCTAACTCAATTACTGGCAGCTGGTTGGTACTTCCATGTGGTTTAATCTGTTAAAGTTATCATAAAAATCTCAGGGAATACAGGACAAATTGGCGATATAATCAGTGTTATGAAAAAAATAAGCAAGGCAAAAAAAGAATAATAATAATAATAATCATAAAAATTTATATAGAAGACCCTCTCTCGCTTGGTATTTTCTGAACTTTTAACATTCTAGCAGAGAAAGAAAAAAAATAAGGAAAAAAAAAAAGCATTAATACTTTCATCTTATTCTTTATATTCTTCTTCTCCTTCTTCCCTATTTGTACTGGAAGAAACTTAATCAAGATCCGATGACGATTCGGATAATGAGAGAATAAGAGGAGAGAGAGATGGAGATGGAGAGAGAGAAGAGAGAACACCGTAGGAGAGCTGTGAATGTCTTGATTGTGGTGTATGAGAGACTTGAAAGCTGTAATTGCAATCTTTCATTAGCGTTCTGTTTCACTCCCTCTACAAGCTGAAAGCAATCAATCATTGCTCACCGATTGATGCAACTCTTTATTCCTGAGCTGAGTGTTTGGCCCTGACTAAGTGAATTTTAACACAATTTGTGAGACTGATGCGAGCTAGTGAAGCAAGCTAGATGAAATTAGTGTTCCCATCTCAAGCATTTTTGTTAGGCAAATTGCAGCAGTTTGCAGACGGCTGAAAACACAATCGGGCAGCCGGGAACTGTCACAAATTGAATCTATCGGTCATTCACTTGTGCCGTCGGTAACTGTTTACGCTGGTGGCGCAAACATGTGACATATCCGAGCACACCTCAAAAGAAAAAAAACGCGAAACCCCTCCGAGGCAAATCTCTGACGAGGTCCCAAATTAACGTGATCATTTTGCAATAACTGGCGAAACAATTGAAGATGAATCTTTTCAATTTATGGGGCAGGTTGGCCGGAGGGGGTTTCTCCCAACTGTTTCCTTGTATTCATGCTCCTAACGTATGATGCTTCTTTCCAAAACGGACTGGTTCCCTTTTCTGCTAAACTGTAATTTGATCAGTTTGTAAACAAAACAGTATTGGGTTGGAGCTGTCTTTGTGGTTATACAAAAAAAAAAGGCAAAAAAAATATTGGAGAAGAAAAAGAAGAAGAAGAAGAAGATGAGTAAAGTCAAGAAAAAGTTTATAAAGAAACTTTTCACGGAGAGAGAGGGAAGGAAATTTGATACATTCTGCGGTTTCGACTCGACTTTGCTAACGTTTGTCAAAGTAGGGCGTTTACGAATGTAAAGTGGGGGGGGGGGGAAAAAAAAAGATTATGGGAAAGGTCTTTATTTTAGCTTTAGCAGGAAAAACTGACATCAATGCTCACCCAAAAGTGTTTGGTTTGGTTTTGCAATCATTTTGTTAAAAAGTGAAACAAATATGAATGAATAAAAAAAATATAAAAATGTGAACTCTTATCAGCAAATGGATTAGCCATGATTTTATGTGCCACACCACCGAGATGAAAGATACTCAATTAGAAACTAAAGCAGTGAGAATACTTGTGTAGGGAGAGACCTTTGTAGCGACTGTGCCATTTTGTGCTGTTATAATGTGTGTATACACGAAGATCTTGTAACTGCGCAACACCCTCCACACATAAAACCCGTTGTAATCAACACCAGCGCCGATTCCTTTTTTCCGGAAAACCCGAGTCTATAATTTATGGCTACGAGGAATCCTAAGGAGGTACTTGTATTGACTTCCCTCTCTTCTTTGTCCTTTTGTTTAAAACAAATCATAAATGATATGACAGGTTTTGAAATGTTAACCCGAGAGCTCCTCCTAATTGCCTGAAGCACTACCAGCAAAATGTTGCTGGGAGGATATTTGTCCTGGTCATATGAGGGCATAAGAGCTTCTCTCTACCCACTCTCTCCTTCTCTTACCACCACTAAAAAAAGAAAACCAAAAAATCTCTCTCCACAAATAGCTTCCAACATTTTTGGGCTTCAACAGTCATTCTACAATAGTCATTATATCATCTGTACAAGTAATGGAGGTTACAATCAAAGTATTAGGGCACCGCAGATTTGCAAACCCACTGTAACTGTACTTAATTTCAACATGGAAGTTCCTTAATACAGAGAGAGTTTTAACCCAAAAGTTTTAACTCAAGAGTTTTAACCCAAAAGTTTTAACCCAAAAGTAGTAACCACAAATGACGAAATGAGAGACGCTTTCAATGAAATATCAATTGTATGTTGCTGTCAACACAGCCACATATGCATACATATATAAGTACATAACTGTCTTAGTGCAGCTGAAGAGCCATATCCATGAGTGGGGGTGGGGGCGGCACGGTTGGGGGGTCTTTCGCCCATACAGCATACATTCTATAAACCAAGCAAAGTTGTGTACACTGGTGCAAATGTAGCTGAAATGATGGAACTGGTAGCACTATTTTACACCTAAGGTTCATATCTCAATGTGGATGAGACATCCCTAGCTACAGTAACAAACGGTACAGATATTTATGGAATGACCTGCGACATTTTAAAGAAACATAAATTAAGAAACATGTTCAGGAGACCATACAGTATAATATGATGGCACTTACCAACATAATTACATTCTGTATTCCATTCCTAAATGTATTCCCAAATGTATTCCCCAATGTATTCCAAGTCTGTATTCCATTAACAAAAGTTTCTGGCACAAAGTAGGTGAAAAGTAGATAGCGAGTTTGAAGACAGTACAGTGGATACATTATGGCACATGACTATATTTTTATTAATATTCTGTTTATTTCAGAAAGATTCAAGTCAAAGAGACTATGTTTATATTTTCTAGAAATGTTTTCTCACCAAGATGACATACCTGAAGTAAACTAAGATAATGTACACCATTGATGAGGTATTGTTACAAGAATTCTGAAGACACAATGCAGAATATCTCCCCTTTCAGCAGAACTTGCAAATCAAACACCAATACATTAAAAACACCTTCCATCGTTATTATTTAACTACTCCCGTTGAGCATAACTAGAACAAATACAACTACAGGCCAACAGTTTGAAGGTAACCTATTTTTTTCTCCGTGTATTTGTTAGTATCTTCCAGTGTATTTAAAAAAGAAACCACTGTGGTAATTAGTAAATTATGAGAATTGGGAGCTTTAAAGGCAGAAATTCAGCCAAAGGGGTAAGTTGGAGGGGAGGGGTGGGTGGGAGCATGGGAGGAGGGAAGGGAGACACAGGGTACAAGAAGGTTTAAGGAAGTCCTTAGGTCTTTTTCTGATTTGAAAGAGCAAAAGCATTGGCTTGAAAAGAATTCCTGTGAGGGAAATTCATAACATACGATTTATTTCCATGCTCTGCCAAAAGGAATTTTCCAGTCCTATGCTGGCACCCAAGTCTAGTGGAAGGAACCAGTTTTTGCAGGCAGTGCCAGTCAGGGTTAAACCACCAAAGCTTTGACATAGCATAACCAGAATATTCAGTTTGTTGACAAAATTGTTTTGTTTTTGTCTGCCGACATTAGAGGAAGGCTCATTGGATCGTTATAAACATAAACACAAACAAAAAAATTATCAAAGAATTACTTTGGTATGAATATAAAACCATTAATAATTCCTACTTATCTACTAGATTCATTGTCTGTTGACTATGAATTTATGATGAAAAAAATCCCATCAAAATATTTAATAGTGACTCTTCAAGATTTCTTTGGGCTATTTTCAACATTCAAACAAACCTCTCCATCCATCCAATAATAAAGAGGCCAATATTTTTTACTTTCGAGAAATCAGTGGACAAATTAACTAAAATTGTATTTGCTGATAAATATCATTTTACATAGAGACCACAAAGAAACCCCCCCCCCCCAATTGCCATCTCACAAAGGATTCCATAACCTCCGGAGATAATTGTTCAGTTTTGCTCCTCCAGAAAAAACTTTGTCCCGAGCTTTTCAGATTAATTTCAGATTCATACGACAACTGTTTTTCTTTCCATCTCCAAGTGGCGCGTCCGTGGTTACGTACGTACCGAGGAAGAGGGGAAGAAAAGCCGCAATCCGACACCGAGACCTAGTTGTGTCTTTTGTGAGGCATCGTTCCTCCAAGAGGCTTTTGAGCTCGAGAGAACGGGGAATCGGAGCCGATAACCGTACAGGGCCAACGATGACTATCTGCCTACGTGGCATTGTTGAGGGTACTCTTCAGATATGGATACAGAGTCTCGTTCAAACGTGCCACGTGCCTACTTCTCTCTCTCGGACAGAAACGATGCTCACGCTGCCCGAGAGAAATCTTTTCAAGTGTTGTTTAGCATTCATAAAAAAATATAAACTTGAGGCTTTGATAGAACCGAAGGAGAGAGAGAGAAAAGGGAAAAAGGGCGAAAATAAAGAGCAAATGTGTTCATAACTACGAACACAGACCTTTTTTCTTTCGTTGTTTATATACTGAGAAGATTATTGAAGGACGATATAGTGATACTTATATTCGAAGATCTGTTGACTGGATCAAAAGTTGGGAGTGGCAAACAGAAGGATGAGGTAGAACGTAGTCGAAGAACTATCTATAGTAGTAGCCAGAGATTGTGGCTGGATAAGGAGCAAGAAAGCCCCTCCTGTTGGGCTTTATTTATAGTGCCCAAGCAATTTCAGCTTACAGGCGGACGTAAATGGTCGATCAAATTCATGATCAAATTCATAACTGGTAAGAACCAGCTTGAAAAGGAATTTTAACGTGTTTTTTTGCCAGGCCATCGCATGAGTCATTTCATGAGGATGATCCACTACCCAGGGAATTGGATTGAAAGACTTCTACTTGTCCTTATAATTTAAGACATTGGACATAATTCTGCCAATGTAAACATATAAACTCAAAACTTTGGTAGCGTGGATGTGGAAGGAAAGGTTAGATCCCATAATTCTGTAGCACTCGCTTGCAAAAGTGTTCCGTAATCAAAGGTACAAACAAAAGCAGAAATAGGTATGTATACTACCGGAAACTGTCGCGGACGGTTGCATGTTTCTAATTTAAACAATAAAGATACGTTAAGAGACGAGTGGGAAAGATGTGGAGCAAGATCTTTGCCCCTTTATCTCGATCAATTGTGCCCCAAGTTACCGTAAATATGATTTATAAGAGATGTGACTTGAACCAACCAGAGAATAGCTCTCCGAAATATTAACAAAAACAAATCAATTAACTTGTTTATAAAAAATTACTTCCACTTTATGCAGCTCTAGAACATTCAGAACTATTTCTTGACACCACTTTCCGTCCATTTCTGGTTCTCTAGTCCAGTTTCCCAATTAGGGGGGGGGTTTCATGTTTTATGAGGTAAGGTTGTAATTTTTTTAGTTACTCCATAGTCCTTCGTTGCCAAGAATTAGCAGGAGGGCATGTTAGATGAATGCTTTATAAAATTTTGCCCACCCAAAATAGACACAAATGAATGGGGGGGGGCTCTTATTCTGAAGGTTCGGAAAAGGTGACCAAACAGTCGTACTATAAAACAGTCATTTAACTGTGCAGACTACCAAGCAGTCCATCACTAAATAATAGGCAACGGCGTGTTGGCACTTTTGGTCATGGACATACGTGGATGGTCACCCAATAAACGAGTGTGCAAATGGAAATATGACCTCATGTTGTTCGGTGGGTATCTATCATACAAGCTGTCCTCCATAACCAGAGAGCGAGGTAACATTCTTACCCAGAAAAGTTCATCTTTGGGATATCCTTGTCTAAATTTATGTACCACCCGAAGAGGTGATGGAGACGTAAATAAAAAGTTTGGTTACATAACAGTTGTCGGCTATTAATTACTGCTCCTACAAAGCAGCGTGACATCGGAATTGCAGGAAAACGATTGTATGGAATAATTTCAACTTGTTGCTGAAGAAGAGTATACATGTGCTTAAATGACAACTGGCTAAATCAACTGATTCCTCTGTTAAGTCTGTAGGACCTACAGAAAATACAGACAACTTAATCACAGGATACATTTTATGACCAAAAGCGCACTGTATAATCAATATCACCAGCTTATTAGATTCGAACCCACTATTTCGGTTAGCCAGGGTTCCACCCCATGTTTTCCTTCAACTGCATGAGTAACTGGCCTCCAATATGACTCCTTGATACCACTGCCCCCCTCCCTCCTCCACCCATATATTTATGAGCTATAGCAAATTGACATTTTAACACATTTGATCATTGAACACAGTTCACCTGTGTATTTCAATAAACATGTTGATCTCACATCTTCCAATCTCTAAATGATATTTGGTCAAAATAATCATTTCAATTTCAACTTTTCTCACCACATTTCTTTTTTTTTTCTTTTCATATTTATTTTCAATTTTCTCCTGATAGTGACCTCCCCAATGAAGGCAAAAATTTCGACAAAAAAAGTACCAAGTCACAAAATAACATGTTCTTTTTCAACCTAGAAAAGAAGCCCTTAGGGCCACGGAAAAAAAAATCTGTGACATAAAATTTGCCAGAAATAGTCCCAAACAGACGGATCCCATCACTAGCCAAATATCATCGCGTGTTTAGTGTTTACAAACTCGTTAAATGAGGTCATATTAATTATCAGGGAGTCGCCGTGTCTGCTCACCCTGCAGTGTACATTTAAAAAACTGAATAGAAACCAATATTGCCTCATAACTGATCCCCTACTACCACAAACGATTATTGTTTTGTTTTTTCCCCCCAATTCACTTCAATACTTGATCAAGGTCGTTTCTCCTAAAACTGTTAAATATTTTTTGACTGCTTATTGCCCGTATTTTAAAAAGGGAACACCTCCAATTAAAAGCGTAATTAATCTACATAATTTCGACCACAGTTTTTGATGGAACTGATTATTATTTTAACCAATCCACTTAACACATCAAATCTTATTTAACCAATTAATCTCTTAATTAGCACTTTAAAAGAGGGTAGTCAAGATTTTAAACAGTTGATAAAACCTACAGTGCGTCAAACCAGCTAGTTAATGATTTTGTACATAAATTTCAAATGACGTACAATTTCAACCAAAAATCGCATAAGTATTAATTTCATTTTTGCAATGAGATACCTTCTAAATATGATAATCAGTCTTAGCTTACGACTACTGTGGGAATTGAAATTGACAAGAAAAAGTTCAGACGCAAATAAATAATTTCGCATCAGAATTTTTCAAAGTAATATAAGTACGCACAAGTGCCATTTATGTCCATTTTTTTTTTCTCATGTGTTTCTTTGGTTTCCTTTTCTACCTTCGACCATTGTTCGCTGTAAAAATCAAATTTCACTTCTTACCACAAAGACTTTCTATTATTCATAAAGGGTAAAAGGTGGGAAAGTATATCAATGTTTTTTTTTTAAAGTTAATATTCCATAATTATGTACACCACAAGTGCAATATCCTCAATTGTGTGTGTTTTTTTTTCTTGTTTTTTCTTGTTTCTTAACCATTAATTGATATGTTTGTTCACAGTCAAATCATAGCATTGCAGTAGTAATATGCAATGATAAGATAATAACTTGTGCGACACAAAGCCATGTTCTATCATAGCATTATACATGATGTTCATACTGTACTTAACAATAGTTTGAGACCATCAAATGAGTTACGGACAGGTGTTGAAATTACATCTAATGACTTCAAAGATTAAAGGAAAAAATCAACAACATAAAAACAAAAACTTATGGTTAAGGTATTGGTTCATATTTCATGTTCCTGTATGATGGCAGTCACCTTCTTGAGCAAAAGTAAGAGAGAAAAAACCTAATTATTTGCATATGTAACGTAAGTGTTTTTATGTGTACTTAGACTAGATAATAGGCATTCTGGTAAATACACGCAGACACACAAATAAGTATTGTGTATAACAACCATTCAGTTTTCCCCTCTCATATTGCTGTAGCCCCCTGTCCCTTCCCTCCACCTCCTCCTCCCCCTCTCCCTCCCAATGTGTGTTTCTATTCTCCTTAAGATTTAGCAATTACAAGGAGGTACAAACAGCTAAACTGCCTTTAACTAAAAGCACTCAATAATACACAGGGCAGCTGTTACACCTCACCCACTGGAATTAGTGGGTGACTTTTACCTGCATTCTCTCTCTCTATATCTTTACTACACAGTGTTTAAAGGAAACCAACAGATTGCATTCATGGTGCTTAATGGACCATGATCAGTCAGTCAGATTAACCTGGTATCATTGCAAAAACCTATAAACAGGAACAAAGAACTTCTATTGTGCATGCCCTATTTAGTTTGGCTAGAGATGGTTCAGGTTTGTCCTCAACTTGAGGACAAAAAAAAATAAAAAAAATAAGGGAAAAATAGATCAAAGATAAAGAAAGGTAAAGGGCTTTCAAAAAAACCACAGAAAAAATGGGGGTCTGATCTAAACAAAATCCTGAGCAAGAACTGACCAAATATGACCACTGCTGTGACTTCATGTGACCTTATGCTACAGTTTGAGAATGCATAGGGGCCTCCTAGTACCATACATACTCAGTAATCATTCTACTTGGCCTAAAGGCAACTTGTTTTGTACCCCTAAATAGCAACTCTCTGTCTGTTTCAGCTCCATGGGACATCTTGTATGCCTCTCTATCCATGTCACAGAATAGAGAAGACACATTGATATTGATGTCCGTTTGTGTGAACATGTGTGGGGGAGAAATTCTGTGTGCTTATTAGTATTCATCACCTTTATAACTTGGACTCTACTATGTATGTATTATTTTGAAAGAGGATCAACTGTGAAGGATTTAGTTCGCCCTGCAAAACAATCCAAAAACATTGATCAAGAAAGTATGAGAGCTATATAACGATAAAAAAAAAGCAAAAAAGTTTTGAAAAAGTTAATCAAACAATGCATAAAGATCAATTTTCTGTTTCAAAGTGACCGCATTTTCTTTTGAGATAAATTAACCCCAACCAACAGTTTTTGCTTCATTATTACATGGCCAGCAAGTTTGAATTAGAGGAATCTTTCATTTGTCATCAACAATGTTTGCTATAACATGAGAGAGATAGAGAGAGCACATTGTGAAATTCCTTAAAGCAAATATATGGTTGCCATGTAAACTGGTTGCCATGTAAAGTGAACTACTAAAGGTCATGCACCATATGTACTCCTATTGCAACAGAGCAGGACCCTAACCACATCAAAGGTCATCAACTCCCACGATATGTCTGCACACCCTAGGGCAGTTTCTCAACTTCTAAAAATTACTAATTTTACATCATTCATCAACTTAGCTGATAATATGTTTGGACCAATCTTCTAAAGCTCAGCAACAAACATTAAAAGCAACTTTTTTGGGGGCAAGGCTTGGTAATTTCTATGTTATATAAGCAGGAAAACTCCCTGCATTTGAGACATCAAGCCCCACAATATTAGTGAACAAGTTCTTAAAACCAGTTTTTCTAAGGTCGTTCATTTTGCTTCTGTGCCACAAGTTCCTTTCTGCAGTTGTTAGCTAATTTAACTTGGCCAATACAAATCGTTATCAACAAACCTAGTACTGAAAATGAATCAAAACAAGAGTACAACCGAGAAAACAAACACCTCCCTCTACAAATTGTTTTTCATGATATGAATATTGATCAGGGATTTTATTTATAATTGCACATATACTTTATTTGAAAAAATTAATTTCTTTGTCTGGGACACCTTTTCAAACTAATAACACAAAATTATTCAAAGTTGGAGACCATTCTTTCTGCATTTTGTGGACATAATTTTTTACTAATCAATTGAATTAATATCCTGCACATTGAATGGACCTAAATTCTATTATTGTATTGAAAGAGTTGCCTAAAATCCCTCCCCCCAAAAAAATATTTTTCAAAGTTGGAGATAAAACTTTGACATGCTTCTTAACACTGCTATTTAAAGGTACCTTATTTTCTATCCAGATCTGATGATTGTTTGCAACCCAATTTCTCCTTAATAATTAAAAGATAAAAAAATTTACAAAAATTATTGTGTGTGAATTAATACATTCAAATAAACACCAACCTATGAAAACCAGAAAAAAAAAATTATCATTGAGGGTGGAGAATGAACCTGTCACATAGTGTAAAATTTACCAAAAAAACTTCAATTTTTCTTTCTTTTCCATTTTTTCCCCTTGGGTTTGGTTCATGGATGACGATATAGCTGCGAATAATTATGCGTGTATTATTTGAATGGCACAATGCAAGGTTAATTGTCTCTTTGTTCTTTGTGTTGACAGTGACTATTTTTACATCAGCCTCTCCGATATCTCCCCCCCCCCCTCATTTTTTCTTTGGATATGGTTTAAGCTAACACAGACAGACAACCTAACAATATAAAACAAAAATAGACTTTGGACCTTGTAACGATGATTGGCCTTCTATTGCCGAATATATTTGTATACATACACAGACCATCATAATACTTGAGAAAACGGTACTTAAAAATAAAAAGCTAGTTAGATATGGGCAATATGTCATAATTTCGGCATCTTTGGAACCCCTGTTTGATTTATGATTAGCATGAATTTGAGCACAGATGGTGGATATCTACTATTCGCAAGGAATTTATCTTCAAATTTATTTGTTAATAAACAGAACCATCTACATTGTATAGCACGACATTCAATAATTTTTTCCCCATTTTTTGTTGCAACTTAAGAAAGAATTGACTCGCTTATAAAGTAGACTGGGAAACTGAGAGAGCTCGAAACTGAAAAACAAACACTGATAAACAAAGCAAAATAGCATTGGCACATTTCTAGTGTAGGAACAACAAGCATTAAGGCTTTAGATAATTTATTAATTTTTTTATTTATTTAATTTTTTTTATGAAGTGTAACACACTTTTAGTATATTCATAAGTTGGGCCAACACTGTTGGTATCAGATTGATCCAACATAAATATATTTTCTATAAATATATATCTTTCTGTGATATATCTTTCTTTCTTTTTTCCGGAGGGAAGGGGAGAGGGACGGGGGGGGGGGCAGTGGGGTGTACAAAAGAGACAACATTTTTAAGAGGATACAGTCCCTCTCAACTCTCAAAAAGTGTCCAAAACTAAAGGAATTTTCTCAGACCTAATATTTTACTTTCCTTCTCTATTTTATATACCAAAGAAAAAGATCCATAAATTTTTGTCCTCTGCAAACAGATCAGTGACTGTTATTTGGTTATTACCATTTTTGTTTCTCCCATGCACTCTCTGTTTGTTTTTTTATTATATATTTTTTATTTTTTTTATGGACCAGACCATTTCTGACAAAAACATATCTCAGCGTTGACTCACACACACAGCAGAAGTTTAACCTTGATGTGAGCATTGAGTATTCATTGCCTTCTTAATTCAAGCATAACAAGCTGTACATATTTGTGGTAACACCAGGCCATCAGGCACACTTTAGCCTGTAACTACTAGCTACTGCACAACCAACGCTGCTAACAGCAATACTCTAGCTGCTGACACAAGGCTAAATGTAGAAGGAACCCCTGGGGTCTGGTAATGGGTCATCCACCCTTCATAGACTTAAGGACGAGAAGCACATCTTAGTAGTCTCCCCTTGTGCAGTCAATTACCTAAACTTAGCTGCTAATATTCTCTGTATATAATAACAGGGCTCATCACCCCACTAGGGGTCTTCATATATACTGTGGTAGGCTACTTAGTAAGTGAAGAAGCGGGTGGGTATACACATCATAAAAACTTGCCAGTTACGAACAGAATGTGTCGGACAAAAGATCTGAGAGAACCAGCGGATGGACGTTTAGACAATGAGGAAACAGTTCTAGATAGAGAGGGGACTATTTGGGGAATGAGTGGAAAACAAGCTACAAATGTTAGTATCTTAAAACCACAGTGAAAGACTTTATTAAGCCCAACCTTGGACAAGATGGGCCCATGAGATGACAATAGAAAATAAATGCCTTGTTATCTTTGTGTTTTCCCTACCTGGCTAACGCATTAAAAATGAGAAATCAAAACTCCCAGTCTTAGCTTCAGTGGCATGTGCTAGGAGGAAGGGCCAGGGAGGAAGGGGAGGGGAGGGCCTCCATCCTCAGTCATGGGCAAACATTCAGCCAGTGTTTGTTACATTTGTTTCTTCCCTCCTTCCCCCCTCCCCCACCCTCCTTCTACCCTTTAAAAGCTGGTTACAACCTGACCCTGAAAATTTTATATGAATTCATTCGTTGGCATCATCATATTTGTAGCTTCAGAAACAAAATATGTGAAAGAGCTTTGAAAGAAAATGCAGGCTCTCGTGTAACAAGAACACCTACTTGTCTCTTTCTGAAGGTACTAAAATTGTTGCTGAGATCACTCTAGAGGCAAAGACACAGAGAAACGTAAGCTTTTAAACAATTCCAACATGCTTTTCTTTCTAGTCACAACTTGGTTTAAGGTTATATTCTTCGGAGAAACACTATCGACCAAATGTGTGTAAATAAAGGAGCAAAAAAGCCAGTGACTACAATGAGATATCATTTATACTGGTTTCTCTACTCTACGCAATTCGAAGACGTTTCTTTTTTTTTTCCCCCCCCTAAAATATCACTTTTGTTGACAAACTTTCCTTAGACAGTAATCCTATTACTACAGGTGGACAATGACCACATTTCCAAACTCAAATATAGGAAAAAGTGCAATCCTTACTTAGACAGACAAGATTATAAACCGTTGAGCTTTTTTCTTATTCTAAATCTCTTCTTTTTAAAACTGGGTCTCTATGAATGAAGACCCATCATACATACACAGCAGCTGTTGCTGTTATCTGCGAGATAATCGTGCCCGTACAAAAAAA
>KN885859.1:82975-109912 GCA_000934455.1 Apostichopus parvimensis | reverse complement strand
TGTTGGCGTGTGTTGGAAAGTAAGATATAACCACAAGAGAAAAAGGGAAAAAATGATACTTTAATTTCCATCTTTATTACTTAGAACGTTAAATCAGTTACAAAATATTTCGAGCGTTATCACAGCTCTTCTACAGTTGCAGTAATGAAATGGAAGAAAGTAGACCTTATTGGGATTTAACTTAGCATGTATACTCATAAAAGAGAGATCTCTGTTGAGCCCATTGTTGTGTGTGTTGAGGCGTATGATGGTTTTTAGTTCCCGGTTGCTTCATTCCTGACGAGTACATCGAGGAAGGGGATTTGCTTTGTAGACCGTTCGGTGGTAAACTTTATGGAATCGTTAAAATCATTGGCAAACGTGAAAAAGTTGTCCAGTTCTTGTTCGCCCTTATCCCGTAACATAAAAATATCATCAATATAACGTACATATATACGTAGTTTGTAAGAGGATGAAGAAAGTAATTTTTGTTCCAGGTAATGCATAAAAATATTAGCATATGAGGGGGCCATTCGGGTACCCATGGCTGTGCCTTTGTTTAGCAGATAATGACGACCATTGAAGGAAAATTTATTATGCTCAAGTATAAACTTAATGAGCTGCGATATCTCACAATGTTGGGTGACATCATTAGACGACATTATCTTATTACAAGCCAGGACACCTTCGTTATGGGGGATATTGGTGTACAGGGCAGAAACATCCATGGTTACCAAAATGGCACCTTCAGTGAGGGGCGGGACTTTCTTAAGTATGTTAAGAAAGTGGGTGCTATTTTGAATATAGCTGGGTATGTTGGAGAGAAGAGGTTGTAAAAATCGGTCAACATAGGCGGAAATGTATTCTGTAAGGGTACCAATACCAGACACAATGGGCCTACGGGGGCGAACATATGTTGTTTACGAGCGATTTCGAACACCTCGTGGTCTGACAGTTGATCAGCATTCTTATGTTTATTGCTGACAAGGCCTTTCAGTTTATGTACTTTGGGGAGAGTGTAGAAGGGTGCGGCTGTGGGGGCGAATGGTATGAGCTTTACAACCTCTTCTCTTACATTAGCGTTAAACGTATTAACCAAAGAAATTAGGTGTCTGTGGTATTGAGAGGTGGGATCGCTGTCCAGTAGTCTGTAGAAACGAGCGTCAGAAAGTTGCTTTTTCGCCTCTGCGACATAGTTGGTGGTGTCTATAACCACAATAGCCCCTCCTTTGTCTGCTGGTTTGATAATTATATCTGAGTTACGACGGAGTTCGTTTAGGGCTTTGTGGTCGGATATGTCAAAGTTGCTAGGTGCTGGTGTTTTGGTGCAAACAGACGAGAGAAATGAACTGAGATGCAAGTTGGCTGTATTGACAAAGCTGTCTTTAAATGCGTTACGGTTGTCAGGTGGTGTCCAGGTCTTCTTGGCTATGTTGCGTTGAACGATTAGTGGGCGGTTAGACGGTTTTTTGCTGTCTGCCCATTCTCGTAGGCGAACTTTCCGAGTGAATTGGTTAAAATCATTGGTCAGTTCCACAGGGTCCACCTGAGTTGTAGGGCAATATGAAGCCCTAGTTCCAACACATTCGCCTGTCGTGAGGTGAGTTAATGGCAAGAAAGATTGACAACCTGGGAAGCCTCAGACTCCTTGTTTCTGGCTCCTTTGGTAGGGCGTGTTTTGAGCATCTTGTTGAGGTGAATATATTTGTCAGGTGTTGAGGAAGCGGTGTTGTTTCGGATGAGTTTATTAAGGATGGGAGAACGGTGGATTAGGGATCCCAGTTTCTTGTTCTTCCGCTTGAGACTCTTGTTAAGTTCAATGTGAAGGGACTTACTCAAATGGTCGTTGATCTTCTTCACGATTCCTGCATCTTTGATCCTGTTATGCCAGTCGAACCGTGAGAGGCAGTCCGTAAGGTAACGTTGTTTCGCATATGCATCCTTGAGTGATAGGTTGAGTAATTTGGTTGCAGTATTCTTTATAATGGCTGCCGAGCGTTCCTTACACTTTGTCGAAAAAGAAGTGCAAGTCATTGGGTTACGGAGAAGGAGTCCTCTGGGGATAAGGTCCATTTTCTTGCAATTGGAGAGAAAATAGATGGAGGATCTCGTTTTAGCCAATCTACGTACGGTTCTCTCATGTTGTCTGATTACATGCAGGGTTTCCGTATCCAGAAAAGAAATAGTCATGTCTGTTGGCGTGTGTTGGAAAGTAAGATATATCCACATTGTTGATGTTGTAATGATTGATGTGGTTGTTGAGTCCTGGAATGCTGCTCTCTTCTAGAGGCTCCAGTGACCACAGTAAAAGGTTACACCTAAATGATGCATTCTTAGTATGATAAACATATATGTTAGGTATTTAAATTAGTAGAACATGACAGTTTCATAAACAAATTTTCATTTTAATACAAAGTCCCATGCACGTTTTTACCTAAATGGACAATTGAGTTGGTGAACTCCCGCCCCTCAACCGTCCCACCAAAATTGGCACGCTCTCTTTTATGCATGCCACTGAATATTGTTATCTTGACAAAATGATTGCAAATTAGTTTATATGGAATATTTTAAAGCTGTTTAATACCCTATTTTGTTATAATTTCCTGTTTTCCCTCGCTACCATTTTCTTGCCGTTCTTGATAGTTAAGGTGATTAAATTCAGGTGAATAAAAAAAAACTTATCTGGTTGTGTGCCGTATCTCTCAATGACAGTAACAATATGTTATAAAACCTGCAGCAATAACATTGATGTTGTTTCTTATCTTTAATTAAACAAATACAGAGCAATGGGTAGACAATGATTGTTGTCCTGGGAATTGAATAACCAAGTATTCGCTGTGGATTCCTCCAATGTAGTTGTATAACATATTTATTTTAACGTTATGCGACCTTTGTCACCGTGTTCTATTTGTTCTACGCTATTAGGTTGTTGACACTCAGGTGTTGGAAAATATTCGTGACAGTACTGTATCTATCGATGGCAAACATAGCAAGTTACAACAGAGGTCAACTGTACAGCTCCTTCATGTGGCACACAGACATATTGTAAGTATATGCAAGAGTTAAAGATGAAACCACAGGCGAACAATGCACACAATGCACACAAGCACACAATGGATTAGTAAGGAATTTTTTAATCGGAAATGTTTTCCAGTTGATTCTGTCGTAGAGTTTGGATTACTTTCACTTACAACTGCCATAGATAAAACATTTCTGAACTATACCGTTTATTCAACGTATTCCAGACTCCTAAATCAGATACAATGCTGTTATTGACATACAATAGATGCACTGTAAGCATCGTACTTTGTGTGAATATAAAACAAAATATTAGACGTGAAAAGTTAATATAACACCTATTCATATCAATAGAGTAGATTAATAATGAGATTTAACTGTTAATGATTCGGCTTAGACTGTACACACTCTCTACATATTTTATCGAAAATAAGGCGTGTGCAACGAAATGTTTACATAACTTAAAACTACAAAAGGGAAAAAACACAAGGTCATCCATCGTTTCGGTAAAGTTTGATCTTTTCGAAAATAGCTAAAGTATAAAAATGAGAAGTTGTAGTAATAGGGCCAAAGTTACAAGGACAGGTGAAAATTGTCGATATAAAAAATATGTAGATTTAATTTAATACTATAATTGCAATCACTTCACGTTCAATAGCACTAATAGTTAAGAGTTTTGAAGTTATTCTGTATTAGAATGGATCTTATCTTTTTAATATTTAACTTGCATATTTGTATACTCTTACTGTTTCAAGTTAACTGTTTTTAAATTAATGTTTACACATCATAAATATACAGGTAAGTTGAAATTAGTTATATGTACGTTGTGCATAATTCTTCATGCATTCGATTGTTTGAAAGATAAAAACACAATTCTGGAATTAAAAATTGCGATAAACATTGAGGAATTCATCACTAAGCTGAGGTTCCGGGTTGACTTTGGTTCACATATGGTTGTGGCAGCTAAGCGATCGTGACATCAGGATATGTAAACAATAGTAAGGTTATAGTTAAGTGCTACCGTAGAGCACGCCTGCGTTCTGTTTATATCATCCATTCACCTAAATAGCAAACCATCATCAAATATATATTATTACAAATGGTTAATTCCCATGTTGTGTATGCAAAAGAAAATGTTTACTGATTTATATTCAACACGGAAGATGAAAACATCTTGTTTCCTTCCTTACAGGTACCGATATCATCTTTACTGCTCAATAAATCGTTTGCAACGTTTGATGATGAAACCATTATATTACATAATGGGATAGGTCTAACCAATCTGCCGCCACTACAAAAGATACACGTTGCGGATAAGAACGATTACAATGCACGTGAAATTACAGAACGGGATATCGTTAGCATGTTGCTATGTGCGATGAAAGATCAACATTTTAATGAAATATGGTAAGGCCCCTTATTAAATAAAATGATGAAATAGGCTACAACACTCTATGAACAATTTTTATTTTGCGTGGTATTTGATATATTACTGTCAATGAGAAATTAACCTCTAAAATATTGATTTTGCCGGACTGAGTTTTAACGTTCTTTAAAGCCTTAATACGTGTTTTTGGTGTTATATTTTGGGAAAACAAACTTCCTGTTTCTGTTTCTTTTTATAAATGCACTAAAACAAGATGGGTTTAATGGAGAAAAGCTGTCACAATCGAAAGAAAGAAATCTATTTTCTGTTGCCGTTATGGTGCAAATGATTTACTGTAAAATCACTGCGACCGCCCAAATAATCATGTTTATTAAACAAAATGTAACTTATATACTCGTATCATCCACTGGTTAGTCCTATGCCTAACAGTCGTAAACAAAATATAGAGCTTTGATTGGCGCATGATCGGTTGGGCGGGGCTTGCAAATTTTGAGTGGCGAATTGTATTCAGCTCAAAATGTTTAACGACAGATAACTCAATACAAATAATGATTATTAATTTGGAAATTGCATAGAACGGTGTTACTTTCACTGAGCTTATAGCAGTAACCTGGAATGGTCAAAGTTACTATTTGGCAACACATATTGAGGCTTTAACAGTCTATTAAAGATTTGTTTTTGTCAATACAAGGCATCGTAATAGGGCATTGTATAAATGACGATCAACACTATTCGTTGCAAGAGAACTTAAACTGTTTCATACGGTTAGCAGTTACGTCCAGTCACATTGTCTCTTTACTATTTCAGTTCGCTTCGGTTAGCCTCGATTCGAAGTTTCCGCAACATTTAAAACATTTTAAGTTTTTTTGTTGTTGTAAAAACAAAATTTAAAAGAGTGTCACTTTACGTCATAGTAAAAAACTAGGTTGTGATTCTTCTAGTAAATGTACTTCTTAACGTTTTCATCTTTCACCATAATAGAGGTTAATTGCTAATAGAGACAAAACCACTAATTTAGTTTCAAATCGTTACCGGTTACGATCTATACAAGCAGTATGATATACATAAACATTTTTCGTATTATATTTAAAGCTTCGAGGGTTGGCTTATGCCAGTTTCTATCTCACCTGCTTTAACAAACACGATGGTATCTCGGGCACTTAAAGGTAAACAATTGTTTTCGTAAAGACAATAATAACTGCATAAGTCTAACAATAAAACATGTTTTTTGTGAAGAAGTTCTTTTCTTCTACTTCTTCAAATGATTTGTAAACACATATCAAACTTATGTTGGATGATGTCAATGTAAACGTATGGCACATAAACGAAAACGTGTGAATGTCGATATGTAAAATTATTTAGAGTATCAATTATTATCTCAATAGAAAAGTTCAATTGTCAGTGGTAAAATTTGTTCATTTAAACGATCAGCTTAGATAAGCATTTATCGAAGTGTCAGCAGTTTTCTTCCAACTGAGTACTATTGTTGGTCTTTCCTTTAACGTAATGTTGATCAAAGCTAGTGACATAACGTTAATTATTTGTTATTTATTTGTCTAGTTAAAAAAACCTATTTCCTACTTTGTGAGTTGCGTATTTTTAGTTTAAAACATTTTTATTTAAATATGAAGCAGAAACTAGTTCTGCAATCAACCTTTGTTTTCCTTGCATGCGCTTGAAACATGTTGCTAGTTATGTGATCATTGTAAGGAAAACATTAACATGTCATAGATTTGTTTCATTCCATATGTTTATCTTTCAGTCTCGTGGTGTCCATTCGATGATGTATTCCGTCTGGATCTGCAAACCGGTCATTGGGAGGTATGCTCAGTCATTTCCAATCTTTAGTTATTCCATAGTAAACATCTACAAAGCAGTGTTTAATTCATCATAGGTTGCGGGTAAAGGCAGCTATGTTATATGCCACATTCTTAAGGAACTATTTTGACAATTTGGCAAAAAGAATTATAATTATGTAACATTGTGATAACTGTTAACTCAGCTAGTGACCAAGTAGAACAAGAACACAATTAAAGGTCAAGGAACATATAGAATCGACTTTCAATAATGCAAAAATGAACAATTCTAATGTGAAGAAAAACCCAACTCAGCATCATTTTTCCATCTCCAAACCAGTAGCTAACAGTTGCTAACAAGTACTATTACGTAATAGTATTCGCGACGTCAAGGGGGAAGCGCAGAAGAGGGCAAACATGTGACTGTAAGCACAGTGTATTGAATATGGAGAAATCTTTAACTAGCGAAAATAATACCTTCCTCAACAGTCTGTTACAAGAAAGTTTAGATTGGAATTTAGGGAAAAAATCACGGATTGGTACATAAGACATCAAACAAAATATTGAATGACATTTTTTTCTCTAAAATTTCTTGCATTTTCCTCCTATCAAGCAACAAAAACTCCGCAAAAGTCGGCTAATTTGCCTCGGTTAGGAAAAGTAGAAACAAAGGACGTCATTTGTTTACCAAGTCGAAACTGTATTTTATTGTGGCAGGAAACTGTTTACTACATATTGCGAAATGGCGGCAGATGGCATAGACGGTAAATTTAATGATCATAGACTATCGGATATTGGCTTAACCATTATATTGTTCCTTTTTTTTATTTAGGTCGAAGACTTTGAGGCTATTCGAGATTATTACTCAGATATCTTCTCTATAAACGACAGTGACACTTTACTACAACAGAGGTCTAAAGTACAACTCCTGTATATTGCCGACAATCATGATGTAAGTGCACATGTCTCTGACCATAATAATCATTTTAATCAATATTTAGGAATCGAGACTTGGGATAGTTCTTTAATCACCGAAGTTATATTTTACATACATGGCTCGTTTACTGGTTTGTCATTAGAATATTTGCAAATGTCAGTTGTAGAAGTATCTTTGTTTCAAAAGATAAGGTTGACAAAATCGATACAACAATGTTTTTTTTTCAGACTTCAAATCCAAATTACTTCACACACTTTGTTTCTCTACCTGTACAACATAGCCGTAATATAAATTATAAAGACAAACTGAATGGACTAATACCCAACAGTCATTAAACAGTGTCAAAACACAGAATATCGTCATTTTATGTGTTAGAGCTTGGTTTTAGGTATAATTTAGTCTTGATATGTTATAGTCCAAGTAATGGGAAATAGTTTAGTGTTAGTTGTGATCCTATATCAATTTCGTTTTGATTTTTTTAATTTGATAATCTCTGGATTGCTTCTTAAAGAATAAAAGGGTAAAGATCCGGTAGAGGCCTAAAAATAATGTAAATTTATTGTTTCATTAATGTTAAAGCTGAACTTGAATATGTTTTTTCATTGTATATAAACATGCTCAGATGACATTCCGAACCATTCAGATATCTAAATTTTGCTACGCATTGGAAACAAGTCATTTGGTGTCATGAAAGTCTAATGTATTCCTATTAAGATTTTGTGCTGCGTATGGGAACTGAAAGGATGGTCTACCTTCTGTGTACAATTTCATTTGTATAAAATAAAATGGTTATGGAAATGCACCATTGACTAAAAGCAATGTTGTTGAATGAGAAATACATGAGGCAAAAAAATGGGCTTCTTGTTTACAATCACCATTTAAATTAAAATCACAATCTTGAAAGCTTTGCAGTTGATTGTGCAAATAATGTTGCAACAGAAAGGCAATTACATAATGATGCGCCAAGCCGTACTGTTTCTCTGGTGGGGATAAATTAATTATATTAGCCAGTTTAATTTTTAAAGAAGGTAGCGGATAAATAAATGATCATATATTTGATCACCTGTTTTGCTTTCCCGTCAACAGACCCCTGTATCGTGCGTGAATCTTGATAAGTGTGTTCAACACTATCAAGAAGAATCATTTGTACTTCACAGTGGATTACATTTGAAACCGATGACAACAGTAGAACATATATGTATTGAGAAAGGGTTGAAAGGGGAAGAGCCGAGGAAGATAACAAAAAAAGACATGAAGAACATATTTCTCTACGGAATAAAATCTCGAAATTTAAATGACATATCGTAAGTATCATAAGATCAATGTATATTTTGTTACTGAGTTAAAATACAACCGTGAATGATAAACTGAAGGAGTATGCAATATATGGAGTTTCTAGTTTCTATCAAAAAGAACATATTTTTTATTCAACTAAATATCTAGGAACATTTTTAAGCAATATAATTTATACTATTGATCATATAACGTAATTAATCACACATGCGTTATATCCCATGACATTCATCGCCATATGGTCAAGGATTTGTTTGCAAAACGTGTTTTGGAGTTTCGTGGAGCTTGCCCTTTGGGCCCTTTTGAAAACTCGCGCGTGCACGCTCAACTACGTAGAGACACTGAAGACATCTAGTCTATTATAACCTAAAAACTCATGGATTATTGAACCATGTTGTTATTTGTTCATACGCATTATGTCAATATTGTGGAATTTGGTTATTTGACCATTTGTTCAATGAGGTTTGACCCTATGATATAATTAATCACGTAGGTACTACAACATATGCACAATTATACACTCACAAAGTTTGAGTCCCTTTTCCATTTGGTAAAGGGATTGGCATGTGAAACGCTTTTTCGAACACGTTTCGACAGGTTTGACGTTTTGACCAATGTATTACTAGTGGGGATAACATAATAAACGTCATATTATCCATTTTATAAATGAACACAAAAAGCAATCAGCTATATCAGATTACATTGGATTTTAAAATGCAATGTGATGCGTGGACATACTACATATATAAATAACTATATTGATATCTTAGTTGGAATGCTAAAACTAATATTTGTTTTAATATCATATGAATGCACTATTTTGTAGGAGAAATATTTCATCATATGTAATTTATCATTCTGACAATTAAGTAACGTGTATCATGTAAATGGCTTAGAGCATCTTCTAGATGTGGACGTGAAATATCCTTGACGAATTGTTTGATACTTACTTTTGGAAAAAGCAAATTTTCAGATTAAAATTATTATAATATACCAATTCTACATCGACATGTACATTTCAGTTGTTTTTCCTTGAAACAGATTTCGTGGTTGTTTGTGGCCCGTGGAAAGACTTTCTAATTATATACCATCTGTGATGAAAGAAAGGGATATAAGAAGTAGGTATACATGACAAACCGTGTTTTTAGTTGCCCAGTGCACGTGGAACGAGTGTGTTCATTGTTAGGTGTGGGTGTACTTCTGCGTTCGTGAACCAAAACTGTTCATTTCAAACTTTTACACTTCATCTCCTAATAGTTGTGTTCTATTCCAAATAATGTAGTCGCATTTACAGAAAAAAAATATTTACGTTTAACGAAAAGAAATTCTTACGTCTTGTGTCGAAATGTTCTCTTGTTTTACCTATCCTTGTTAATAAGTACCTCTGCATTTATTGCTAAAACTGTGATAAATTATCATTAAATTGCGACTCTTGTGTATTAACATTGTTAAGTTGTATTCATTAGCAGTGTTATATCGATGTTTTGACGCTGAAACTTAAGCATTTAACAAATTGATTTTTTTTAGATAAACGTTAAGAGATTTTATTTCGAAATATTCGATACTTCCTAGAGTCATTAAAAGTATGGATTATAATATAGAAAATATATGACATAGTTGTCCATTGGTGAGTTGTGCGTTTTTTTTTCAAAGAACTAACAGACATCCCAAGTGCCCTTGTTTAATTACTTTCATCGACTTAAAGACTTAGGCATAGGGTATTTCTGCACTTGTTTATAAAGTGTTGACAACTGAGAAAGGGATGTAGAATACACCAACTTCCAGGAGAGAATACGCAGAACGTCCATCATTTAAAAAAGCTGCTGGGTATTATCCATTGAATAATTTACTGACGTTTAGAAAAGAAGGATACTATAAGCAAATTTGATACTAGTTTCCAAGCCAACAATACTACCTCCGAAACACTGACACTGAACCAAGCGTTATTTATGTAATAATTTCCATTCATATAGTACGTGACGTCAGGGAAATACTTAAAACAAATTCATCAAAATTAATAATAGTGATGCCAACTAAATAACACTATGTTGGTTTCTGTTTTTATCCATCATTTGCTACGTCCTTGCCACCTGTTACATATGTAAAGTCACGTGGCCAGAAGTTGGGTACATCCTGAATCTTCGAACTGGCGAATGGGAGGTGAGTTACGCAACTGCTTGTCATAGTTTGTACTAACATTATCATCAGTCCCCAACGCGCAAGTTAATGAGCTTAGAGAGCAGTTTTCTTGTAGCCCTGCTCCACAAATTTAACCAGACGTATGGAATTTCACGAAATTGTTTGAGACCTTCCCCTCTGGTTTAAATGTTTGAATAATGCAAACGACGGCGTCTCTAGCCACCATGACGCGGTAAGTTGAATCTCAGACGTTTTATCTTTCGTATTTAAACAGTAAACAATTCTATGTTAGTCGTACTTTCTGATAAATCTCCATTGAATTTGGCGCCTTTTTTTCATGGCTCAAAAACGTGCCGTTAAACTTGCCGTGAACTTGACCTCGTTACAGGAGAAAAATGCACATTTATGGCAAACTTGGCTAGATTAGACTATGTTCTTTTGATTGATACAAGGTTGCAATTGGAAATGTTCTAATCTTATCAATAATCAAAGTATAAACTTACCACAGTTTTATCCTAAATTTACCAGAGTTGTATCACATTTGCACAACAGTTTCCCTACTTGTCTTAACTATTATCAGAACACCACAACTTACATTACTTACCTTACATTACCAAACAAGCATGACAACAATATAAAGGTTAAACAGTTTTACAGAATATGGTATGTACAGTTTTTGTAAAGTAAATGAAGTATGTACCATGGTTTTATTCTATAGGGCTACTGTGGAAAATTTACCATGTTTTACCCCAATTTAACCATATTTTACCGATGTAAGACTAGGGTATATTGTTTTGCTGGGAGCTTATATCTTATTTAGGGAAGTATATTATTATATTCATGTACTTTTTAACTGTTCGACCAAATTTTCCTGCCATTCCTGGACTTGCCGTCCTACTGCTTTACCTCAAGTCTTTTCAAAAGCTGTTGTGTTTAAAAGCTATGTTTTATTTTCTTGTAACTATTTTCTTACAGTTTAACGTCTCAAAGTTTTACGTAATATGAACGAGGAATAAAGAGACCACCCAAAAAATGTGTTGTCATTCTTAAAAAAAGAAGTTCTCTGACCAAAAGTCCCACAAAGCTGACCTCGTTGTGGTGTCAGAGTGGCAACCACTGTCTTTGAAATGGGTGAACTATAGCAGTTCAAAAGTCGTTAATTTAGGTTCGGAAAAAAGGCCGGAATTCCCTTTCCACTCCTTTTTGTGTCTTATGTTCTTAAATATTGGATTAAACACCTTTTTCTCAATCACATTCAGATAGTACCAGACATATAAATTGGTTAATGACTGAGAAATTGACCTTCGAAAATGATAATTTATACCTAGTTAAATAATAATGAGGAGTGACGTCAAGAAACCACGTGCATATTCTACAAGAAAAGAAAACACTTTTTGCCCGGCTGGGGACTGACTGATTATAGGTTTCTGTTTACATCTGTTAGTGATAGTGCGAGAACGGAAAAAGGAACATTTCCTTATAATATCACGTCACGTCGACAGCATCGCGTCGCGCCTCGTCGCGTCGCAGCGCGCCGCACCACATCGCAGCGCAACACATTACATCACATAACATTACATTACATCGAATCATATCACATCATATCGTGACTTGATACGTTTCCATTTGATATCAAATCATATTTTACCATATCATATAATAATATGTCATGTAACGTATTGTTTAACATAAGATAATATAATATCAACTCTATTAACCCACAGAGGGTATTTGAATGTGCGCATAAAACATTAAACAATGTACAAACATAGATACCAAATTTAAAATATATGAAAAAGACGAGACAATATACAATTCAAGCTAGGGTACCAAACATGCACGATCCAGCGTTTGAAATTGAAGTTATGAAGTGTTATGCATTGTGGAATATATGAGGAGTGTCGATTTGTTCTGATCTGTTCCAATGGCAACCACATCCTTCCTCTTCGAGAGATCATCGATCTGTCCGGAATCACACAAAGTGGCTGACTATCATCACGCATAATCTTATCCATTTAACTTCTTGAATCTGTTGGTATGACGAGGCCAATATTGGCTGACTTTCCCCGAACACACGACTTGCCTCATTAATGATTGCTTCAATATATTGTTTATCTTCCTAAATCGCATTCCCAACCCACGATACAACATTGAACATGATGTACGCAGACAATACGTCCTAGAGTTTGTTATTTCCTTCTGCGTGCTCGAGACTATATACAACAGCATCCTCAATACTGCACTTTGACATATACGCAAGCTGCAATTGATATAAATATTTATCCACCAAGTGTTTTACAAGATTCACAACCAGGTGTTCACAAGTTTTCATTGCCACGGAAGTCAATGCCACATGTTTTAGATTATTTATACATGTACTGTTATCCTTTTTTGGAATTGGTACAATGCATTGCCCTTTCTAGTACTTATTTCTGAATGAAAGAGTGAAACTTAATAGGAAATATATTGGCAAATTGATTAGAACAGTTTCTCAGGACACAAGTTAGCAACCCATATGAGCCAGCCGCTTTTGATGAAGAATTCATGACGTACTTTATCTGCAGTTACACCAAAAAATGGTTTAGAATATGTCAAATGGCTTGATAATTTTGTTTGTAGGTATTCAGTTTTGTTATAAAAATCATGGCATTCAAACCTATTGTAAAACACATTTAGTTGATTTGCGTAAGCAACAGATCAATTGAGTAATTTAAATACTGATCATATGCATGCCAGCCAAAATGTGCTTCATATTTTGTTCAGTTAAGTTTCTCTCTACTTTGGGTTTGTACAAGTCCTTTTCCTTCTTTATAACCATGTCGAGCTCGTTTTGAAATATTATTTGACTTTCCTGGTAATCAAAGATTAATTATTCAAATTTACCTTGATTTGTTTGGTAGGCATTAAACATTCTACACAAAAGTGTACATAACCGCTGCCATATGTTGCTCTGGCGAAAACATTCCAATCCGTGAGATCTAAAGAGGCTGGTACGTCACCAACAGCTCCATGAATCTATTGTTTTACAGTAGTAGCTTCCTTCATGTTAGAGTAGCATAAATCCAGTGTTGCCTCTCTGCTGTACATATTGGTAATGACGTTATATTTCTTCAGCATACAGTCATTAAAGTAGCCACCAGTAACGATAAAAGCATTAGGATGGCAATCTCTAAATATTGAATAACTGCTCATACTTCATTAGCCTTTGCGACGTTGCGATTGGGTACATATAATGTGGAACTGATGTGTGATAGGATTTACAATCTCGGAGAAATTCCCGAAACTCTTTTTTTCGCATGATTTAGAACAGTTTTACCTTTTAACTCAATTGACTTTGAATCCTAACCCTGAATTGGCTTTATTTTAAAATTTGCCCCGTCATTCTTTATTATCTTGAAAAAAAAAACATGTTGGATTGCAGAAAATGCCTAAACAAAAAAGTTTTTGTTTAACCTTTGACCTCTGACCTTTGACCTAGGATTATATAAATAACTCTAGCATAAGTATGCATGGTCAGGCACCAACAAAACAAGTTTGAATTTGATCGGGCACTCAGGCTAAGAGGAGTTTGGGACAAACTTTTTCGCACAATTTGACATTTTACCTCAATTGACTTTTTAACCCGACACTAAACACCAAAATATGTCCTGTTTAATTTTCTTCCCATCACTCTCTACATATCGTGGTTTATTTGTTTTTCCCTACATGCTGACAATCAGAAAATGGCAAAAAAAAAGAAGAAGCAGTGTTAGGTTTATTGATCTTTGACCAGTGTCCTTTGACTTATGAAGATTTCATATGGTCATGCTCATACCCACCAAGTTTGATAGAATTTAGAGTCAATGAGTTCGCGATAAACTAATATTGCTTACTAACACAAACTAGCGTACCCACAAAGTCGCCGATTCTCACATTTCTGGTGTGGGTGAAGTATAATATCTCATCTTCCTATACATTACATGTAGGGAGATCACATAATAAGCTCCATAAACTAAGGATGTAGACCTCGTTGACATGTACAGAAAGACAAAAAAACATCTCCCCAGCCCAAATAGCGGTCTCAAAAGAAATTATTTGTAGAATTGTAGAATTGAAGTGTGTCATGAACTTATCTCATCTTCTTTAAAATCTATCAATTATCAAGAAAGCCAAAAGTGATTAGACACCAAGCGCATACAAATGTTTTAAGATGGAAAACAATTCTAATTGGAATGTAACTAACATCACTTTGGTGTATTTTTCAGGTTGCTGATATGAATACTATCAGAGCACTATGTGCAGAGACATTGGAGATAAGCAGTAGCGATAGTAAGTTGCTGCAGAAATGTACTATACGGCTACTGGAGAACGCAGCTAAGTATGATGTACGTAATTAACACTATATTTAAAATGTACCATATTGCCTGTGTATCCACTCCTTACAATACAATGAGCTTCTCGGCTTTAACTTTGTATAACCTGCAACTGCTACATAACTAATCAATACTATGGTGTTAATAACGTAATAGCTGTGAAGGGTAGCGTGTTGTGTACATATATGTATTGGTAACCAATACAAATACACCAGATGTATTACATAAGCAATTAATTATTTATCGATTATGTAAGCATTTGAAAATGATCAAGAATATCGGTATCCTTACTTTTAAAAACAATATTAAATTCATTTCACAGACCTTTTGTTTTTGTTGGTGTGTGTTTCTCAAAAATAATATTAGAAAACTCTGTGACTAAGGCAGCTGCCCCTCCTGAAACCAGATATATTAAAGAAATTTAACTTCCTATGCAAACATCGTTACGAGAAAACATGAAAAACAGAAATCACTGGACCTATCATACGGCTCTGATATACAATGCAGATAATGTATATTCCTTATGTGTATTTCTGCGTTTCAAATTCGCTACGAGTGAACAAGGACTGACTGTAAAAGACGCTCCTTCCTGAGCAACCGATTGACACAGAGATTACAGTAACAACTGTAAATTTTAAAAGTTTGTACAACAGTAAAACTGGATCGTGCTGATAATCTGATACATCGTTAGCATGTGCTATTAGGATCACAGTGAAACTGAGGATATTTGTGATCCCAACAAATGCATGTGATTACTGTAATCATAATAGCACATGCTACCGATTTAGAGAACGATCCAGTTTTTACTGTGGTACAATACTTAAAGATTTACAGAAGTAACTGTGTTTTATGTGTATCGGGTGACCTGGGTGTCGACCTTTAAACTACCAACCGATAGCAGTGTAATCACGCAATGGGAAATATCTTTCTATGTGCGTCGGTATGCAGGCATAACTGTAAAGCAAGTTATTGTTTTTGTTGGATTTTTGAGCAAATTGTTTCTGTTGCTAGTAGTATAGTTTTTGTTGTTGTTATTGTTTTGCTATTGTTGATGTTCTTTTTATTTTTGTTGTTGTTATTGTTGTTATTGTTGCTTGCTTTTGTTGTGTTTGTGTTATTGAGATTGTTGGATTTGTTGTGCAAGGAACCTTTGCTCAGCTTTTTATTAAAGCCGGTCTCAGAAAACAAAACGGCCATCAAGAGATACATCTTCTTATGCGTAGTACATTTAATATATACATGAGACGTAATTCAAGCTTGTATTCCAGAAAAATATAGAGTTGGTAAAAATATTTAATTTCATGTTTTTAAAAATGGGCCATACATTTTTATGGTCCCACGTTCGTATCTGCCGTTCTTAAGGGGTTCGAAAGAAGCGTCTTATTTCGCGGAATACGGAAATTGGCGCCACTGGCTCATGGGCGCTTTTTTCCGTGCCGGAAAACCGCTGGAGTGACGGGGACCAGCGGTTATTGGGATATGAAAATAATTAGTTGGATATAACTGGGAAACTGATAGGCTGCAATGATATGATTAGTCGCACCCCCCCAAAAACAATTGTTTCTTTCAGATCGATTGCCTTAGAAACCGCTGTACTTATCATATGTCTGTTTGCAATATTTTACCTTTATGGAAATCGTCATAATGAATATAAAATGATTAAATATTCTTGTAGAAAATATTTTGAATAAACTGATTTCAGTGAAACTGAACCACCCCTTACTACGCAATAATAAGCTTATTCATGCTAGTGTCTCCATGAACAACACCAAACGTATGGAGTTTACTTATTTTAGAAATTCTGAATGATCCACAGAAGTCATTGTGAATATAATCCATAGGTAACGTTAGTACCGTGTTGAATACTAATTTGAAATATCAACATGTGAATAAGTATTTTTAAAGCCTGAATCATGCCGATCATTTAGTTCCGTATTTGGTTTGTGATACAAATTGTATATTGCCATGTGTCATTGTGATATGCCATAACGTGTGCTTTGCGATCTAGTACTGTGACGTTTGCCAAGTTACTTTCATTTACCCATATTCTGGTATCTTCTCAAATTGGCTCAATTTAGAAAATGTCGTTCCATTGTGATGATGTGAGGATGGTTCGTGTCAGGACTAAAATAGACATGTAGACCTTAAGAGTCGACATCGGTCAGTGAATAATATTAATATGAATGCATAATCAAAATATAATTTAAAAATCATATATAATTTATTTTCTGTCTTCAGATTCCCATCTCCTGTCTGTATCTGCAAGAGTCCTTCAGCAAGATTGATGCTGGTGACGTCATCCTCCATTCAGGGTTACGCCTGTCATGTCCTGTATCAGTAGAGAAGGTAGTGATAGATACAGATGAAGGAAGAGAAATGACAGAGACAGAGGTTGTTGACATATTGATGTTTGTAAAAAAGTCACATATACTGGAGGAGCTAGAGTGAGTATTACAATGAGTACCGCATTAAGACGTATCTGTACAACACACTGATATACTGTAGTATCCTTCCAATCACCCAGATAAATTCATGACAAATACACGGCAACATAAATTATCTACAAGGTTAGTCCGGGTACTATTCGATTTCATTTAGTATTGGTATATGGACGGTTGTACGGTTGTAATTATTGGAATAGACAGATGAAGTATTTACCGGTGTTAATAGAGTGTGACTATGATACACGTAACATATACTTTGGTTGATATGTTTATGGTATCTGAAAATCAAACATTTACACAACCGATACGTTAATGGAGGCAAAAAAAGTATGTGTGTAACAGAGTTTAATAGCCTTTCCATATACAAAACGGAATGTCACGATAGATATGCATTGTAGTGACGATGTCATTGATATTTGATTACATACTTGGTGCTTTTTTTTTTAATTCTTTTGGGTTTTTTACACATATATTTCTTCCAGTCATTAACCGATTTCGTTTACAGGTGTGTATCACAAAAAAATACATATAAGCCACTTCGGGCCTGTCGCTTGCAGCAAATTAAAGATCAACAGCTTACCCAGAAGCGTCGACCTACATTGCTATGTCACGTAGACTATTAACGTTAGGCAATGAAGTGCCCAATAATTTTCCACAGTGTAAGAAATTCTTAAAATAAATACAATTACAAAAATACATATAATTGTGAGCCACTTCTAAGGGTATACGTGTCGGAATGGAAAACGTTTTAGGATTATTTCGAGAAATAACAACAACTGTGTCAGCTATGCAGTTGTAATTCATTTTTCCTCACAAAATGTCGAGCTAATCAAGTGCATCAAGTGTTTCTATATGTGAAAATGAAAGATAGTTTGACGATAGGTTCAGGTTTCCGTCGAAACTTCGTTACTATACGTAATCGCCCGTTGCGCGAGTCATCTTTTTGGGCGTACCAAGATTGCTTGAACGACCTTCAAATAGCTGCAAAGCGTATTGTTGTCAGCAAGTGCGATATGATTATATGTATAAATGTATGTGGTTTGTATGAGATGATTAAAATAGTTTGTGTCAAGGGCGCGGAAGTTGGATTTTATCAAACAGCAAAATTACCCCTGATGCCGAATGAAGTGTGCCAAATGGGATAACGAATGGAAATACCATGCTTTTTTTCTTCGTTGGTTCTCATGGTTGTTAATTAAAGTGTTACAGCTCTTTGATGTTTCCGGAACACTAGCGGTTTAATCCATTATGACCAAACATTTTACATAATTTCCTTTCCCAAATAATTTCGAAATAATCTAGTACATTAGACGCTGTGTACATAGATATAATTACAACTTTCCTGTATACTGATGAGGTGTAAAATGTAAAAATTAAGAATATAAGTGAAAAAGTTTGCAACGGACTGTGTAAAGATGATGTCGTGATTCCTTATATTCTCTGATAAGGTTGATTGGCATCACTATAATATACCAAAGGTTTGTGTTTGCCAAGCAATGAAAAAGTAAAAGTGTTTTCAGAGGACTAGGGCGAGCCTTAAGCCATTTAAACCATAGAAAAATACTGTTGGTCTAAATTTATGAAACTGCAATGAGTTAGATTCTTTCGCTGAAAACCTAACGAGATAAATCAAGTCTGGCTAAGCTATTTTTTGGGGGAAATACCATATACATATTTGTAGGCAAAAAACAACAAGTCTCCTTGGTAAATGCTCCTCGCGAATGGAAATGTTGTGATTCCGAATGTCTTGGCACGGACAATCAGTTATCCAACATTTTATTTTCTAACGAAATATTTCATCTTCTTTGTTAAAGAAGTATGTTAAAGAAGAACTTTGGGAAACTTATATGTCCATTCGTGTTGAGTTAAAAGAAGAAAAAATCACATTGTTTACAGTGTGAAGAAAACTTACGATATACTGTTGAACATAAATGAGGAGAAAGACAGTACTACTGTAAATAACAGAAAGAAGTAAAGCAATTTATAACACGATAACTTTGAAATGATTTGTACATGACAAGTAACACAAATGAAATTGGGCAATTCATATATATAAAGAAAAATAGGTGTTAAATATAACTGTACCTACCACCCCCCCCCCCCCCAATGGAAGCTAATACCGACTCCAATGCTTCCCTGTGGGTTAATTATTTGGTGCTGGTTCAATCTCTTACTTGGACACCGATGGCTACTATTGGACATTGTTTTGTTTGCTTAATATGTGTAATTTTGTAAGGTATGAGATATTCCATCTTCCACTAAGAAACCTTCTAGCTCATTTATTTTATTTCAGTTTAGGATAAGCATACATGTATACTGATAACTAATTGCACTGGTAAGACCCGGCGTGATGCTATCTTGTATTTTTTAAGGAACCATTGAATTCCCTTGAAGGTTCATAACAACCAATCGATATTTAGTGTAAACTATTCTTATATGTAATCCTTTCCAATAGAAATGTTCAATAAGTTTAACAAAGATGTGTTGTTATGATAGTATTCCCGCTAGATTACAGTGTTAATTTGTAATATTTCTCTCGTTATTCTTTGTTTATACTTAAAAGTTTCGATGGTTGTTTGCTGCCTCTTACATTCTCTTCGGAGCCAATTCTTTCAGAGTTGCAATCTAGAAAGATTAAAGGTATGTCTATATCTTCAAATTTAGTCAGTGATTATTTAATATTTGAGTTTATCAGGACTCCTCACATTCGTCCTTGTCACCGAAAAATACTGTTATTCTTTGTTCAGACGATAGTTTATCATATCGTTTTTCTTTAAACTAGAAAATGTCTCATAGTGACTAGGATGATAATAACGGAAGTTGCTACATATTATTAAAAGTGAGAATTATGTGTTGAGTGTCTGATTCAATAGTAACGCCACGCGTGCACTCTGTATTATCATATCACTTGGGTGATACACCGTCATTGACAGTTATACAAAGCCAGTTTATACGCATTCACAAAAGAAATCATTGTGGCCGATTGGTACGGACTTCGGTCTGTGACACAAAGGTACGGTGTCCGATTCCTATCATCGCCTACTGAGTCCCAAAAGTACGAAACCGGTCGTGAAGTGGGATTTTTCTGATGTGTTGATATTTGATATTTATATATTGCATATGTATCTGTCTTACACATGCATCCGGTGTTCCTCTTCATATATACATGCATGTACGTGTGTGAGTGTGTGGGTGTATATACATATAAGGAAGAATGAATTTCATGTCAGTTTCACAAACACATATATTCCTTTCTTACTTCTATTGTTTTAACATTGTTTTCTGTAGATGAATATTTTCGTATTATATGTGTCATTGTTAAATCTCTTACACGAGCTTACATTTCTGCCATCTTAGTGTCCTGGAGTAAGTACGGCTACATTCTGAATCTTCAATCCGGTCTTTGGGAGGTATGTTTTGTATTTAGAGTTTTTCTGCTATTGTGGTTTATTGTTGTATTTATTTTGATACGTATGAACCATTTGGAAAAAGAATATGGAATACTTGCTGCTAAGTTATCAACTCAAGGTATCGCTCCCGTTGAAATAATGGTGGAAGTTAAAATATTTCATTTGATGTTGGAATGTACTGTTGAATAAAGTCAGAAATATTTACAATGTTTCATATGCCAAGTGTTATGTTGTTATATGTAAATGTCCGGCAAAACAAGCTCAGAAGATTGGCATTAGCATTATTAGGATTACATTTCACAAAGACTAAGTCAATTACATGCCATCAATCCCCTTTTGATACGAATTCCCGTGTTCAAACATGCAATGATGTAGCATTTACAAGAGCCCCGGATTCCTCTAAGTCAACCTTTTAAATAGCCAAATATCACTACAAGCAAAATTATTCGTACAAAGAGGAGCACAAAAATATTCCATTCATAGCAATTTGACCAAATATTCAAACACGGATTGAAAAATTGCCGAGTGTTGAATATTGGAATTACAACAAAGCCATTTTCATATATACACGATGTAAATGTGTGCAATACATGACGAGTATACTATGCTAAGATTCCGACGGAAATTATCCTCTGGGACATGAATTGGTAATGGTACATAATCAATACATAGTGACATTTGAGAAACACATCAAGTCATGTATACAAGCATTCCATTCAACAACATTCTTGCTACAATATATATGGTTTACAAGAGAAAGTGTTACCTGCATGTACGGACACTGCTAGTAAGCATCCATGTTCATTTCTTAAATACCGCGCAAAGACGGTTTCGATTTTTTGTTCATTTTAAAAAAGTTGTAGAAAAGTTTGGAAGATAACATTGACCAGTATTTCGTTTATTTTGAAATGATTATAGAAATACATTATTTAAAAATCGTTTTAGAAATATTTCTTGTTAGAATACTATTCATACCTGATTGAAAATTAATTTGATGAAAAAACCTTGAAAGGCGTCTTCGTTTGATAAATTGTAGTTTTATTTTACGTTATACCGGCAGAGTAGTAAAATTTGACGACCAAACAAATTAAGCAGCTTAAACTGAAAAAAGGCGCTCGTTGAAATAAACTTACAGAACAAAATATTAATAACAACCATCCCCGTCTCATCCGTCTAGCTGTTGCAAAATGTAGCGGTTTTATAACAGCTTTGGTGTTAACAGGTGTGATATGAATGCCGATATTGACTAATTGGGAATCTGAATAGCTCGCTTAAATAAACTAAGCCCAGTGTAGATAATATAATTAATAACCAACAAATTTGGGAATGTTGACATTCTTAAACTTGTCGTAGTATAACACACATTCATCCATTACCGTATACACATGCAGGAAATAACATCACAACAAAAGTAACAGCAACTGTCATTACATGTACCACATATTGCAGAAATAACAGAAATTACAGGGAGCACAGTCATGTACACGTCAATAGGGACACGTTATTCAGCTATGGGCTGACATATATAGTCTTTATTTTCTTGGTTTATGTTGATTTGGACGTCGTTTCCTTAATTGAACAATGCAATTCGTTTAGGTGGTTACCGATTCTAATCTTTAAATTATAGTAAATGTTTGCTTCACTGATAACAAAAAATAAATAGACGGATTTATTATTTAAGTTTGTCATGACCTCATCCGCTGTAAAAGTTTGTCAATTTTAAAAATAGACAAAAAATGTCGGCAAAATAACCTGATTTTAAATACAAAATGACCAATTTAAAGAAGTCAGGTGATAGAAATTACTGTAACAACAGTGTTGTGGCATGGTATGTATGGAGTTTTAAATTCCTTAGAGTGACATTGTTAGCCATACTTCTATCTAAGTAAAACGTAATGTTTCTGCTCAAGATTAAATTTAAAGGCAATGAAGATGGTGAATCTCTGTTTGTACATATTACACAGCGGTACGACTACGTCACACAATAATCAAAATCAGATCCGAGACTCAGTGCAGTTTTATTCAACTTTTGTGTTTACCCTAATTTAAGGACACTATAATAAATATCTAAACATAATGGGTCCTAAAAAAAGGTTTCATTAAAGGATTGGATATTTTTCCTCTGCCTTTCTTTATTCGACAAAGTATCTCTTAGAGCCTCTGTGGGAAGATATTATATGTTTTCTGATAAATTGAAACTAAGGATCTAAACCTATAAAAACCAAACAATTAATTGTAATTAAGTTATACTAACATTATTTTTGTTTTATATCATCAGGTTGATAATGAAGATGTAGTCAGGGAAATATGTACAAACGGTATATATATTAAAAGTCATGACAGTCAGTTACTACAGAGATGCACTATACAGCTTCTGGAGAACGCATCTAACTATGACGTAAGTCAGTAACCATGGCACGCGGTTGTACTACATATCTATTATGTGTTTATTAGTAGAACAGGGAGACGTTATATAGCATGTGCTTTCATCGTTATGTACATGTAAATCAATTTCGGTAAAAAGAACAGGTTAGTTTGGACGTAAAAGCGCAATAGTACCGTAAATTAACATTAAATAATAGTTCATCATAGTTTCAATTGTAGAACGTTAATGAAGGTGAATATAATGATTTGATATCCATTACTTAATCTTTCTCTGAATGTAAAATTACACGTTAATACTTGTTTTTGTTTGCTACATACGACATACATTGGGACATTTGCAATGATTTGCAATGAAGGTGTTACGTAAATTTTTTGGGTTATGTGATTTTGTTAGAAAATTATGCACACATTGTGTTAAATTAACCTTGTAGGTTGCTAGACATATTGAAATTTTAGAATTCTAACGACCTGGATTCGCGGTTAGAATGTACTCATTTTTTTCACAAACTGTTGTTATATTACGTCTTAGCACAGGTGTCCTGACTCCCTTTAATCTACCGTTAAAATATTTTTTGTTTAAAGTTCACTAATTGAATACGCATTAGAATTGACTAAAAAATTACTAGAATACAGAGCATTGAAACTCGCGGTATGTTTCCTTGCATATAATTGCTTAATTGGCAATTACATTTGTATACATCAACATTTTCTTTGGGCTCATGTAATAACACTATGGTAAGTACACTGTAAACAAAAAAAATGGAAATTGCACGGTAAAATGACTGGCAGCTAAAATGACAAAAAAAAACAGCCAGTATTTCAATACTGTAAATTACACACGTTCCTGCAATGACCGTACAGTTTACCGCATACTCTGACAACATAATATGTAATACCAATTGTTTATTTAAAGGATAGACGAACTAATGATCATAGTTTCTCTTTAAGTTAACAATTTAAAAGTTAAGGAAAAAGTCCTCATTCTACGCTAACAAAACAAAAAAGTTCCTTGGTTATAGAGATATCCCCATTTAAGGACTACTTCGAAATACTTAAAGCGAAACCACACGGCAACAATGAAACGCTTATTTTCCATAATCCATTTTTCCTGACAGAAGTCAAGAATTATGAAAAATAACACTCTGTTCCTTGAGATTTTTATTGGGTCAAAGAAATATTTTCAAAAAGGAACTTGAACTGTATGGTTGTTTTAACAACCAGGTACATGTTATTAAGAATATTGTTTTTACTTCTGCTTATTTTGTTGCTCTAGCATGTGCCTCTACTCAAAATTTAAGGATAGCTGTTCTCTGTTATTGAATTGTGAGCTATCATGCGCGACTGTTGGATGTAATCCACTGAGCTATAACTGTAAAGAAAAATATGAAAATAAATACAGTGTACAACTTTACTTTGCCAAAAATCAAGAGTTAAATGTCTCCACTGGATGACAAGAAATTATACACACAAATTTGCAACGTTATTACACTAAAACTGTTAACAAAGAATACAAAATGAGAATGAAGAACGTCAAATTACAATTAATATGAGTGGTAGGACAAAAGGAATGCTCTCCCTGTTTATCACTTACAATGTAAAACACATATCCGCTATTGATCTATAAATTAATAATAGATAACTAGATCACCAGTGGTGCAGTTGCTCATACCGTGTCTTTCTTTTAAAAAAAATTTAAAGAATATACCAATCATGAAATAATTTATCATCTTAAACATTTTATCAAATTGTAAGTTAAGAGAAAACTTTAGATATTTAAAAAAAAAAAAACCTTTAACGATGAAATATAAGCTGCAATGTTTTCAGAAAGAGCTCTATGACCTTTGACCCCTAATTCCTGAACCCCTATATAGACTAATATTCAAGTAACACTATACTTAACCTCTTTTCAGCATCCATTGCAAACTGAAGAAGAAGCATCTTCGGAAGTTTTATACAACTAACTCTAATAAACCTCCATGATAATTTCCCACATAATTTAAACACCCACATGACCCAATACTTAATGAACACCTTAGCCCACTTTGGTGATCACCCATATATCTCTCCTTAAAAGAAGCATGTTGAGTGTGCTCACACAATGAACCCAGATGACTCCTGTATGACCTTTGACATAAACTTCCATACACCCACATGACCCACTACTCAAGGAACAGCTATGACCAACTTTGGTCACACTGATTGATTTAAACACTCCAACTTCACTGGTATGAGCATAAACCTGTTGTTAGAAAGTTATTATTTTGATTACATTTCCCTATAATATGTACAGTTTTTTAATAATTGGTATGCTATAAATTACACTTGAATCTTGAATGAGACTTGAATCCATACCGACAAAATGTACCTACAACATTATGTGCTATATTCACAAGCAAAATTGAGCCTGAAGTGTTTTGTAGTTTAGTTTTAAGCCATTCTATACCATTAAACAACTCCTTTAAGGACATAATCAATAGGCATTCAGTTAGCTTAAATGATTCGGGATCATCAGCTTAATCCATCAAATGTCTATTATTTTCCAATACAGGTTTATTCATGTTTCAGAACATAAATATTGGTTATTGAATTTTATAAGCAAGGTATCAACTTACATGAATTAAACAATTTGTGTATTACAAAAATTCATATGAGTTAAAGAACTTACATAACTTAGCAAAAGGTGTATGCGTGTCCCTAAACACGCAACCATTAATGTTTCTCAAACACAGATAAAAACTGCAACATATATGCACTTACAGGAAAATGTAAAAATTAGGTGCACTACTCAATTAGTCACTATAAGCATTAGGTTGTAATGATCAGCTGTTGACCGAATCGCTCTTCCTCCCCCTTTTGCAGTTACCCCGTTCGAGAATTTTGAATGTTTAACCAGGTTTTCAAATGAACGACAATGTAGTTTAGTCCATAAGAAAATTCTTAACACCTAATCTGAGCTTCTACTTAACGATTATTGGGACCAAATCTCAAGTCAATGTATTGCTATTTCAGCGAGGGATAGCCTTTGATTGTTATTAAATATCCCAAACTGACCCCTGAATGACCTTCGACCGAAAATTCCTGAACACCCTAAAAAGGAAGCAATCTCAAAGTAGCATTATAACAAACTACCAAACTTGAACAGTACAACCTGTAGCACACTGTTTTGTGTTCTCCAAAAATTAACTCATAATGACTTCTACAAGACCTTTGACCTACTACTGTTTACAACTCCCGATGGCCCATTCACCAACGCCATACGCTCAAGTTTCATAAAAATATATCATTGCATGTGCGCATTGGATCACTTTGAACAAAGTTTGACAAATAGCAGGATATACACAGAACGCTCTCACCAACAACATGCTGGTATGAGCTAAATATAGAAAAGAAATGTATGAGTTTTTTTAAGGTTTGTTTCACTATGGATTTAAAGTTCTGAAAGTTGGTCTTTAGAACTTGTTCTAATTGCACTGTGAGTCAATGATACTTGTTTCAGACAAAAAATGTTGGGTCACTAACTTCTCACAGCTCCCAAATATATATAGTCTGTTCAAAGTATCTCTTTCGAGATCCGGCTTTAGGAATCACAAATGATTTTCGAATTGGTTAGCATCATGTTTGATCTCCAGAATAAGGCAAAATGTGTCACCAAAAACATAACTAGTATTGTTCGATACAGGTGTCAAATGCCTACAGTGAAATTGCGACCTACCTTACCGGTTTCAAACCTCTGGACATACAATCAGCGTCCATGGCCTAGTTGGTTAGGGTGTCCGCGTACAAAGCGGGAGGCCCGG